>FIZR01012093.1:0-57481 GCA_900060175.1 Ferrisia virgata
CTCCACCAATTACACGACCGCCCCTTTCTCTCGCTGTACCTTTTACTCCGCAAACGTATTTACTGTATACCGGAGCACGAGTGGTTGTACTACTGAAGTACGGTGGCACCGAAGTTACCACTGAAAGTCAAATTTTACATTATAAATTTCAAAACGTTTACCTAAATAGATGGTACATTTTGCTGTTCATGTTCAGCAGATCTTTTTTCTAGTTTGTAGTCGGTACCTGGCTGATGATGGAATTGTGGCGGTGGTAATTGTGGTCTGAATGGTTGTTCGGTGTCATTTATTTGTACCGATGGGAAATTATGTATTTTTTGTTCGACAATTTCTCTGATCGATGATTTTGGTGCGCAGCATTGCGTTCCCGGTTTACGACATTTGAATACATCGGTCATATCGGCATTTCCTAATTTAATTGAAATTTTTAACTAAAAATAGATAGGTGTAGGTATTTAAGTTTAAGTTATATTTTACTACGGCTTGAAAAACTCACGGAAACAAGTGAAAGACAGATAAGAAACGATACAGGATCCTGGACATTCCGGTCTAAAATCGAGAGGAGGTGGCACGGTG
This sequence comes from Ferrisia virgata, assembly GCA_900060175.1. Taxonomy (NCBI): domain Eukaryota; kingdom Metazoa; phylum Arthropoda; class Insecta; order Hemiptera; family Pseudococcidae; genus Ferrisia; species Ferrisia virgata. Next base: position 577 of record FIZR01012093.1, read on the forward strand.
GTTGTTAGTACGGTAGTGGTTGTTGAAACGGTAGTATGTGGCTTGGGTTTATGACTAGTGCCAGACTTGGAATTGTCGCAACAAAAAGAGCCTTTATCACAAGTAGTATACGGCATTGCGGTCGCTGGAGTTTTGCAGAATGCCGCCATGATATTCAGTAAACATAATCCCGGACATTTGACTAAATTATGCGTCGATTGATGGTTATGACTGGTTGTTGGTAAACTTGTGGTAGTATGTATTGACGAATGATATGGTGGAGGTGTTTTTAATGAAGTATGAATGCTATGGTGGGACAAGGTGGTATGATGAGCCGAATTTTGGGGTGAAAGTTTTATGCAACAGGTATCTTCATTTGGGCAAAAAGCCGTTTCATCTACATCATCACAAAAAAAAACTAAAAATCCGTTTGTACACTCCCCTTGGCATGGTTTCGTTTGCGGTGGTGTTCTCGTCGTCGTGGTTGTTGTAGTTGTTGGCCTAGCGTGATTTATATGGCCAGCTGTATGAGACGGTTCCGGTATGGAAGAAGTCGTGCTGGTGGTTGTTGTGGTATTTCTATCGCGTGTACTGAAAATTGACGGTTTCGCGTCTAAATTTCCGTATACATCTCGTGAAACGCAGCATTTCAGTCCACTTTTGCATATATCCGGCGTATTTATTACAGCTTCGCAATAGTTGGCGATATTCGAAGCAACACATACACCGGGGCAATCTTTTACCGTCCCTGTTCTCAACAAAATCAATGAATATCGTTAAATTTTCGGATCATGTGAAGTTTAAATTATTTTTCATATGTATTTACGACTATTCATATTTTGATTTTGATATTCATTAACTGAAATGAGCTGCAACTTATTACACTTATCATTTTTTCGACTACAGGTTGCACTGATCAATAAAAAGGGAAGAGTTCTCAGGGCAGATTAAGATGCGATATTGCGTTTTTTTAATGGCTGTAGCCTGGTCGAAAGCTCCCAGACGAGCGCAAATTCAAAAAGCAGTGGTATGAATGTCAATCAAATGGGTCTCAAGTCGCCTGAAATCGACCGTCTGCCATCCTTTGATACACCCAAGTGGGTAAGGCCAACATAAACGCATTCTCTATGCTTATAGTATCAGTAAAGTACTAGTATCAGGATAGTTTCTAGGGAGGTCTTTTTAGTGAGCTTTCGCGTACTAGTTCCTCATTGCTTTCTACGCTATCTACTCATAAGTCACCACATCGCTAGCCGTTTTTTTTTAATCTTGAGTTCAGCAGTGGGCCACGAATGGATGCTCAAACCAGTTACAAGCTTTTTGATTCTGATAATAGATGGCGTGCTGTCTAATTATCTCTGTTGTAACAGGTAGTGCTTTTTCCCATAACTTTTCAAAGTAAGTGGCCAGTTTGGCAAAAATGAAATTTTGAAAATAGTATATCTTAGCCCCTTCGATTTTTTGGGTAAGCCAACCATTATACACGTAAGTCTCATAAGTTGACCTATCACTTGTGTAAGGGAAGAGAGGCTAATGCGAAACACACTGTAAAGCTACCAGAGGTAACTACTGTTATTTACAACACATCCAAAATTCATGAAACCTTAAATCTATATTAATATGTACCTATCAGGGTTGGGAATATCCGGATCAAAATATAATCCAGATCACGATTCGGATCATTTTGGATCGTCGTTTTTTTAAATGATTCGCGATATGTGATTTGGATACAATTTTTCGTATGATCTGTGATTTGATCTGATTCATTTTCCTTAAATCATGACTTTTCCGGATCAATTTTTTAAAGTGTAATTTGTGCTGCAGGATTAGATCACGATGATGTGGTTATTGTTCAAGGCTAAAAAATCTCGTAAAATTGAAATTAGCGTGGATCCGGAAATTAATACACCCTGAGTTTTGAAAAAAATGATTCGATGATCCGAATTTTTGTGATCCGGATCAATTTAAAAAAAAAATCTGTGAAAATTGATCCGAGTTTGAATCAGTTTTTGAAGTGTGATCCATGATCCGGGGTTAACTTAGCATACCTTATATTGAAAAAATTGGAATCAAAATTGAAGACGTTCCGAAAGAATTTCGAGGTTTCAAGTTAGAATGTTTTGAAAAACTTTTGATTTATAATATTCCAAGCTATTGTTATGCCGAATAAGGGAAAATAGAGTGTAGGTACCTAAATTTTAAATAAATTTAATCTAAATGTTGGCGAAACAAAGATAATAAGCGTAGTTGAATTTAGTCATGTACATACTTATAAATTTACCTTCTTACCCGCATTTCCAGTGCCTGACGTTGACGCAGTTACCAATTTCGTTGCACTGGATTCTGTATTCTAACGAGGAAAATGTTTTAAAAATTATGCAATTGATATTACTTCAATTACAGTACCTATTTGACGTCCAAAAATGAGATACAAATTTAATGTAGGTATTTTGTAAAAGTGAATGTAGGGCTAACCATTTCTGTTTTTTTACTAATAGTCGATGTTGAAGGATTATCGAGTGGCCTACTGGTTGTTATAGTGGAAACTTGGTAAAGTTGTGGTGGTCTATAAGGCACCGAACTAGTGGTCGAGGTTGATTCATTATTCGGCGGTGGCTCAACGCAGCATTTCATGGATGGATTTGGACAAACGATGTTTTCCAATACTTCGTAGCAAATTAATGTTGCTAAAGTGTGCACACATGTGCCAGGGCAATCTTTAGCATCTTCGGTACTTGTGATTGTTTCTAATAAACCTGCGTCAAAAAACAAAAGTATTAATATGTGAAGAATCTGTGTACGAGTAAACCTATCTATATTCCTTATCTATTAATACATTGAATTTTACAGTCGAATAGGTTATTAGGCAGGAGACACCATGCATTAATTTTAGCCATATCGTAAATGTAGGTATCTATCTACATTATGTGGGATGTCAATGTGTGCGAGTATCATGAAACTGAGACTCAGACCTACCTGTACGTATGCGTACAAGAACCTCCATAGTCCATACGTATGTAAATGTACATACTCTATATGAACATACTTCAGTACAATAGATAGATATGCGCCCATTCCATATCTGAATAATACATACTGTTTTATATACCGTTATGAAGGATGCGTTATGGGTCAATCGTTAAAACGCAAATGTATACAGAGGTACTGGCGACTTTTCTACTCGCTACCTATCGAAAAAAATTCACATGAAATGTAATTTTTGTCAAAATAAAATGGACAACAGTCTGCGCTTGCCGGATGCAAGTTTAGCTACTCAAATGATATGGTAAACATTGTCGAAGATACACGTTATCTTACGTCTTATACATGAATACTGGTTTCAAATGTTCGCTCTATTGACAGTATTAACAAACGTTATTTTGCTCATTTTTGCCGCGTGAACACGTTTGACCCAGTAACCACCAGTTATACTATAAGCATTGAGTGGTTCTAATGTGGTAGGTAAGGTACCTAAATGCAAGGCCAATGCCATAGGCGTGCATATATTCTCGTCTGTGAAAAGGCATAATTTTTTACACCGTATTGACGTCTAACTACGTTTCCGTTTTGTAGGTAGTTGCTTCATCCAAAAGAGTGTGTGTAACGGTCTACTACGGTTGGCATAACTAATTACCTATTAAGACATAACTTTATGCTGAAAGAAATGCACCGTTGCCAATTCTTGTAACTTATATTTTCTATAGGCCATTATTAACTTTTAATCGCAGCTTTTCAATAAATCAGAATAAGATTACCTATCTATCTCCCCCCCCCCCGTGAAAAAGCCACAAATTATTCAAAAAAATTTCAAGTAATTCGGGAAATTCTGAAAATTTGTCATTTGGTAGCTTTCAAGGAATATTGAAAAAGATGTGTTAAAATATAAATTTTTGAGCTTTTTGTTCATCTTTTTTAAAAATTTTGCCTTCACTCCGTTTGGGCTATGTCTTTTCTCACTATTTTTAAGAATAAACTCCATTAAATCTTTTTTTTCCTAGCAGAAAAGTGTGCCAATCTTTAAGCACATTTTCCAAATTTGATCGATATTGGTCGGTATCAAACTGAGTAAATGATTTTTAGTTTCGGCGGAAAAAATAAAAATAAATATCTGACATGGTCTTCTAGGACTCTAAAATGGATTTGGTTGATTCTCTCTTCTCCCTCATCCACCATGGGTCTATAGACTGTAACAGCTTGGTTTCCACTGGAGATATGACATAGCAAATGGGGCTAAAAACAAGCGTCAAAATTCTTCCAATGTTTTCTGCATGATTGGTAAGTCTTGGTCAATTCAGGAGTGATCAAATTTTTTGCAGCACTCGATGCTGTACAGAATTTAGAGGTAGAGGCATCCGCATTCGATCAATTTTCTGGAACTTGAATTACAACTGAGTTGCGTGAGGCCCACTGGTATGCTGCAGTCCATTCATTTAACGTTATGGATACCAAAGTTGCAAAGTGGACGCAGTTAGTCGCAGCTTATCTCTTGCCATCGACCATTTTCGCGTAAGATCAACTACACTGTGAATAAATTGACTCTCCAGCAGCATTTCTCGTAGAGTATGCTTGTATTTTATAACTGCATTGGTCGCTTCCAGACCGTTGTTTGTTGATGGATATTCTATGATTGCTCCTTCGTACCATCATTGTACTTCATTTTAATCGCTACGTACTCGTTGTCGTTTAAAATCTAACTTTCACTGCTCAAATACCCATTTCTGTTGTAAGAGGGTTGTTGTGATTCATCGATAAAAAATATCAGCGATGACTCCCTGTTCTGTCGTGCAAAAATTCATCAAAAATTACTGGGGTTAATCCATAAATTCGTCGCTTATACCTCTTTCTTCTTGCTGTAACGTTTGGCTATCATTCAAATCACATTTTTTGTCCTTCGATTATATATTTCTCTTAAAATATAAGACGAATTATTCCCATGTTCCTACACCTATTGCATTTAAGTACTTATCTATATCTGTTTAGGTAATCGGTGAAAAAGATTCTGATTTACTTAACTTGAAATACCTAAGGATAGATAGGAAGTTCATTAGTACAATACGAGTATCGTTAATTTATCGGGGGACATTTTCGAAACGTAGGTAAATAGAATATAGGTGTACCTACCCACTAGTCATCAGTAATATCTTCATGTACATACGTATTACGCACCTAGTCTACCTACCTACATCTACTTATAGGTTAAACAGAAGTAGGTTAAAATTGATGACTCTTATCGGCGATTCTGTAGTCTATACGTAATTAAGTATATTTTCCAACTAAATGTATTCTCAGTTTTTTGAACCAGTAGAGAGAAAATTTCAAATTTTATGATAAGTCAATTGCAATTTTAAATATATTTTTAATAATATATAATTGAACGATAAGGAAAAATACCTCTTTACAAGTACAAGATAATTTTAAAAATAAATTCTACGTAAAAAGGTATATACATACAGAGCCAAATATTGACAAGTAAATATTACCTGAAAAAATGCTACCGGCTAATGATTCTTCCTGAGCTTTAACTGTACTGTTGATGGTCAATAGTAAAATGGTAAACCAAACTGACGCGGTTTTAAAATTTTCCCAAAAAACACTACTCACGTTGGGTTTCATTTTACACGATAAAAAAAATTTACGAAGATAATTTCGGAAATATTCGCGATTCTAGTAAGATTTCGAATGAATTTTTTACGTCACTATGGTAATTACAGACTGCATTGTTTTTCTCGCGCGTTTATCATTATTTTTCGAATATTTACCTCACGAAATATACATATCAACGAAAAGTGAGAGGAAAAACATGCTTATGAAGGTATTTATTACATATAAGAACTGACGAATGTGGTCTGAATTGTGTACCTATGAGTGAATACCTGGAACTACTCAAGAGGATTCGTTATCTGCATCCCCTCCATGAAGATGTCGGAAACCTCTTGTTATCCGGGTTAGTGACGTTTCAACTCTGGGTACCATCTTCCTAAAATCATATGCTAGATCGGTAATTCAAAAGGTGCGATGGCTTGACGCATCTCATTCTAACCAGCTAATTAAGTTCGCCACCGCAATTATTAAAATTTCCAGCGAAATTCTCAATCGGTGAATAATAAACGGATATTTATACTAAGGCGTTTCAATTTTAGTTTTTTTTTCGAAAGTTGGAGCGAGGTAATGAAAAAAAGTTGCGAAATTATATCAAATGAACGTGATAAAAATTTGAGGTTTTCAAATTGACTCTTAACCATCCCCTTTTTAGTTTAAAATTTTAAAATTTGCATGAAAAATCGAAAAAAATTTTCATTTTTTGATTTTTTTGTACTAACGTGTCATAGTAGATCGCATGAGACTGAAAAAAAACTTTTCGCAATTTTACTTTGCAGAGATTCTAAAATTCTGTTCAGAAATGGAAAAATCGATTATCTTAAATGTTATTAAGGTAATGAAGTATAAATACAAAATTTCATCATTTTTTATGAAATAATAAATGCAAGTATTTTTTTGCTTATTTATTTCAAAAAAATTTGAAATATTATATTTTTTTCATTTTTAAACATGGTTTTGAAACCCCTGAAAGGTAAAAAAAATCAGAAATCACGAAACGTTTTTTCTTGTCTTATGCGATCAACTATGCAACGTTAGCATTAAAAAATTGAAAAAAATATATTTTTTACGTAAATTTTGGAATTTTAAACTAAAAGAGGGATGTGTAATGGTCAAGTTGGAGTCCTCAAATTTTTATCATGTCCATTTGACTCCATTCCGTAATTTTTTTTTGATTATCCCTCTAACTTTCGAAAAAAAAAAAAAAAAAATTGAAACACCTTATTATTATACATCCGAGAAAAAAATTAAGGTTAGTTATAAAAAAAAAATAATAATAAGAAACAGATATTTGACGTTTTTGAAAGTACAAATTTATATAGATATTTGATTTTATGTTATTTTGTATGTATTTACAATTTCAAAACATTTTTTATAGAATACCACGTTACGTGTTTTTTATTTATTATTTATTTTTTAGAAGATATTTTTTTCTTAATTTATAAATCAGATTTTTTCAAATGAATATTCTGGTTTATTGCAAATTGTTAATGGTCTGCTTTAATAATTTTTACACATGATAAAAATTCGTTCTAAATTACCATTATTATATCAGCAGCTTATTGGTAAATAGAATAAGTATTCAATAGGCCATCGTAGTAACTATTCGGCTTTTAAATATTTCTCCTGCATGATTTAAATAAATAAAATGTAATTTGTGATACCTGATTGCTTACCATCGTATGAATAATTACAGCAATGTGTAAACAATGATCTTATTAGTATATTTTCGATTTAATTTTATAAAATTTCTCTACATATTTAATTATTGAAAAATAACATCTTTGCGCTATTACAGGCTTAGGGCAACATTTAACAAAGAAGTTTTGCCTGTTGAACATATTCAGCATGCGTGATGATAAAATCATATAACAGTGATTATAGAAAAGTTGTTTTTTGTTTGTGCTTACACGTTGGAAATTATGAATTACTTTGAAAGTGAGATAACAAGAAGAAAAGTACTGACGAGGAACAAGCGTTATAATAGTTCCTGTGACGAAAAATTTCATCATTACCCACGAAAGAAGAAGAAGAAAAATAAGAAAAAAAGAAAAGGAAACAATTTTCTTTACGTTTACTTTCACACTAACCGGGGAGAAATTACTCATATGCAATGACAACAATTAATGTCCCCACAAATTTGTCAAATAAATAAATAACTTTAATACTTCAATTGTTTTTACTGCTCCGATGACGATCCATGAATTGGGTACCCAGTACCTCTACCTACCTAAGTGACCCACTTTTTTGAATTGGTGTCCTATTTAGGTTACTAATAGGTGTCCAAACTTACGTGTTGACTGAATTTATAAAACGAACTACATTTATTACAAACTAAACGACAATTGATGTACTTGCACTTATATTAAGTGGATAAATAGTAATTATACATCTTATACTTATAGTTAAAGTGAATCTTTAAATAGGTATTTACGTAGGAAATCAAAATTTTTAACAGTTTCTTATAGTGCTACCAGTTGCTAATTTAAAGAATCGTGCAATATTTCGATTGACCAAAAAATCTGCGAATAAATTAAAAAAGAAATTTAGCGCTAAATCTTTTCGTTCGACGTATCGATAATAAAACCACAACGAGTTTCTGTCGCATGCTTGCAAAAAACACAGGAAGCAAAATGCTCCGATTTAGACGCTGTCTAGTGTCTACAAATAAATGAGTATTGCTCATACTTGTAGGCATGTTTACAGACCTACAGTGGGCAACAAAAATATTCGGACAAGTGTAAAGTTTGAAAAGAAGAGGAAAAAAAGTATATGTAATGTTGAAATTTTGAGAAAATTTCAACAGAATATTTTTATGGTAAATGGTAGCAATAAAACATACCTACCACTTATTTCTACAAAATATTTATTTTAACACGATAAAAATTTAAAAAAAAATAAAAAAGGTAATTATTTGCAGGTAACAAAAATATTCGGACACTTCTAAAAAAATTAAATAAAATGATATAAAAGAAATTCAATACTTCGTTGGCAGTCTTTTATTGTCGATTATAGCCCGCATCCTCCTTGGCATCGATCGATTCAATTAATTGACTGGTAATTTCGGGCGAAATTTTGTCCCATTCTTCTTTCAGTACTTTTTATTAGTTGATTTTTATTTGAAATCGAATGTTGACAGATTTTTCTAACCAAAATTTCCCACAAATTTTCAATAGGATTCATGTCTGTAGCCTGACGGGGGGAAGGAAGTTTCTAGTACTTTCGGATAATTATGCAGTGGACACATTTTGGAAATCCATGACTTATGTTTCGGATCGTTATCTTGATACAATTTAAAATTATTTTCTAGCCCCAGTTGGGCAGCACTAGGTTTCAAATTTTCCTTCAGAATGTCTACGTACTTGTTGGCGTCCATCGTACCTTCGACAAAATGAAGTTTTCCTACCCCAACGGCAGCGAAACACCCCTAAACCATCACGCCATCACCATCGTGTTTTACCGAAGCATTCAAATTACGCGGTATTAATTCTTCCTTCGGTTTACGCCACACTTTGGAACGGCCATCACTCCCAAAAATATTAAATTTACTTTCGTTAATAAATATAACAGGTTTCCAGTAGTTAAAATCGTGACATAAATTTTCTTCAGCAAATTTTAAACGTTTTTTTCGATTACGTTCATTTACGAGAGGTTTTCGACGAGCAGTGCACGAACTATAATCGTTTTTTTTTTTATGTTACGACGGATTGTTTGGGGGTGGACTTTTAAATCAAACCTTTCTTTGAACTCCGAAGCCAATTGCGAAGCATTAATTTTTGGATTTGTTTTTACCTTCATCATAATAAAATTTTCATCGCGCGAGACAGCTTTCGTGGTCTTCCTGTCTGTGAAATGAAATCCAACCTATCTTCCTTATCAAATCGTTCACATAAATATCGAACACCGTACTTTTTTTAAGGTTGAACATATACGATAATTTTTTCCTTTTACACGATGAAAATTCACTAATTGGCGCACATCAAAACTTGTGTTTTTACCTTTACACGACATGATACACGACACTTTGATTTTATAGGAACCAAAACCATACTAAAAGCTGTCATTTTTGATCAGAGATAAATCAAAAACCGATGTGCTCACGTGATGAGTCATTCCAAGTAAGAATGTTTCACTCGGATGAGTCATGGTATGCTACCTACAATAGGTACGAGAGATAAATGTCCGAATATTTTTATAACCTCTGAAAATTAGCTTCTTTCGATTTTTTTTTTTTTATTATGTTGAAATGAAAAATTACCTATTAGCTTTTTTCCTCTTCTTTTCAAACTTTACACTTTTCCGAATATTTTTGTCGACCACTGTGTATGTAATAATACAGGTGAATGAAATTAACAATAATAATGTAACACTAGTAACCGGTACGATAACCTATTATCGCACAACGCTTCTTGGACCACATTTACTCGTTTTTTTTTTCTCTCATCCCGCACACTTCTTCATTAGCCTGATCCGTTATTTCACCTATAAGCGAACTGATAATGAACCAGACAGTGAATTGGTACTTGACGATACGCATCTGTTTCTTCTGATATGACGCGAATAAAAAGGCTTAAAAAGACGAACGCCTTTTTTTAATCGCAGTATTTTCTCACCAAGTTGATAGGTATAATATATATCTGAATATTATTATAACGTTGCAAGATTTCATTAAATTCTGAAATTATGAACATCGGTAATATCAAAAATGTAGGTACAGTGTATATTGTGCCTACAGTACGTAATCTTGTAGGATGTATTGCTGACTTGAGTACTACATCCCTCATTAAGAAGAAGAAAGGATTCATGGAAGATGCAACTACCAATATATACGTAGATTGAAAAAAATTTTGGCATATAATTTATAAATGGGCCAAATTATTCGTAAATTTAAATATCTGTCTCAAAATAAACGATTTGATAAGATGTACTTCATTGGTATTTGTAGGTGGATCATAAAATTATTGGGATTTTCATACTTTTATGCCACGTTTTTTATTTGGGCTTTAGAAACTGTGCTTGATCCTGAGCCTGAAATTTTGCTCGACGGTTTTGACTAGATCTCTATATGAAATTAGTAGGTAGCATGGCTGGCTACCAAGAAAAAAAGTTTACAATCAATTAAAGTATACGTATGGTGTATGGATCTAACAAGGTAAGCTTATCAACTGTACGACTCTGATTTGAACGAAACTTCGCTAGTTTGAAAGAGTACGTCGAAAATCCCCCAGAACCAAATATTCAGTTGATGAAGTTCATAGGTATTTGAATATTTGCAAATTTGTACCCAATATACAGTTGTAAAATACGTAGAAAAAATACGCAAATCGATCTATCTTATTTTTCAGACGTTCTGGAGGTTTTCAATTTTTCAAAATCCTGAAGAAAAAAAATGTTTAAAGCCTGCACAACATTTGGAAAATAGTACCTATAGATCGATTTGCGTGGTCAGGATTAGGTAGCAACTCGATTTTCTCCATTATAACTTCAAAAGAACATATTTTGTGAAATATTTTATTTTCGATGTATTTTTCAGTTGTATGTTGAGTACAAATTTTCAAAAATTCGCCAAAAGACCAAAAATGAACTTCAGCAGCTAAAAATTAGGTTGTGCGGGTTTTTCAACATACTCTTTCAAACTAGCTTAGTTTTGTTCAAAACGGAGCCGAACACTCTAGAAAGTTCCCTTGTAAGTTCGAATAGAATCTGTAATTTTTATTCATTTCAACTAAATTACACATTCTAAGCATAAACTCATAGAAGAAAGTATCCATTTATTTGGCATAAACATCCGTATGACATCACGAAAAAAATTCTTCATCGTAGACTGATGACATGATGAGATCTAACGTACACGAATAAGGTGTACTTCAGGTGGATTTTAAAACGGAAAATATTAAGTTAAATGAAGTGTGATTGGAAGCTATATTCATCCAAATACAAGCTAGGAAACATTTGCAGCAAAAAAATTCGTAGAAAGGGACAATGAATGAAAAAAATTGAATGAAAGCTCAAATTTGAAAATGGAACGTAGCGATAAAGCTTTGTAACTGCTGTGTGCGGCCCAATCATGTGCAAGCTGCGGTGTCCGAGTGGTTAAGGAGTTGGACTTGAAATCCAATGGGTTCTACCCGCACAGGTTCGAATCCTGTCCGCAGCGCATCACGAGTGAAATTTTTTTCTCCCGGAAAACATTTTTCCTCAAAATGTTTACCATTTAGAGTTATATTTTATGTTTTAATTTTTTTTTCAAGGATTTTTAGATATCGAGAAACCGTAATTTCACTTAATACCTTTTTTTTAGTTTCTTTATGAGTTTTTTTTTTGAATTTTTTTTAGTAGGAAGTTGGATACTTTACGATGGTGATGGTGATGATGATGATGATGATAATGATGATGCAATCTATTTGGCCTAGCGAATAATAAGTATATAAGTATTGATTATACTGAAAGAAGTGAACACTAATAAACGTTTAGAAATGAGCTAGGCCTACTTATTTATTTGTAAAAAATTATCCTGCAGTATTAACCGTTATACATTCATTTATGCGATAAATACTTATATGTAGCTCAAGTTGAATTCAATTATTATTTTTAATTTTTTTTTTTATCGATAGTAGGTATCAATTTTCAGTATTATTATAGCTATACTTACTAGTGAGATGTTTTGAAAATTGTAGTTATTATCAAATTGAGCTGTGAAATTTACACGTCTGTTGTCTAAATGAAATCGTCCAACGTCAATGTACACGTTGCATTGAAATTCAAGCAAAGTAATAGGCTATCACGAAACTAATTTTTGGATACGGGAACCTAGTTCTACATAGTACGTACAGTATATCTGAGTGTTAATTCAGTGAAATTAACTACCTATTTTTGTTGGTAGTCTGAGACAATCAGGGAATAACGAAAATAATAAGATCAGGCTACGATGAGAATGGAAGGAAAACTCGTTGTAACGTGGTACATGTGTAATATAAGGTACTTGACATGAGCATTATCATGATATACTTTTTATCCTATTAGCGCCATCTATACCACATACTACGAACTCGTTTCGCATTAGGTTTATAGCAGAAAATAATTCGAAAAAAGAACAGGTGTACGAAGCAGTACTCTAGCTGGTAACCCAGCCACTACATATCACTCTTCGTAATTTAAAACTGAAAAATTTACCGAACACCTTTCATACTTTTCATAATTAAAAAAACAAATATTTATGGCATTTCTTCTTGGCCATTTTGCATGGGTTCATTTCAGTTCTGACTTCTAAGAATATTTCTTTATTTTTTTAATATTGAAAGTATTAAAATGCATACCATATGGTTGTTTCGAGTAAGAAAATATCCGCTATTCCATCCTTCTTCCACCATCCGACCATCCCCTTCTGACAAATTTTTCATGCTCATCTTTTTCTCTTACGAACTATATAAATGCAGATACTTATACAGAGGCCTTTTTTTGTCACTTCTGTTTCGAGGGCACGCCAATTCTCGAAAATTATGAGGCTATAATTTTGTGTACTCCCTCGCCTCCCTTTACCGCTACGTCTGTTAAAAAAATTCAAAAATGTTTGTAAAGATTACCAAAATTTATTTTTATTATTTTTTTTCAAATTCTTTCATTTTTTCGGTGTTTATGGAAATTTTTTTTTAAGGACACTGCGTGCCCTTGCGTGCTCCCATAAAAAAGCCCTGTTTCTATAACAAAATAGAAAAGAAAGATTCACTAGCATATAATTATTTTTTTCCAAATTACCGAGTATATGTTTGTAACTTTAAAGAATGGTCGCAGCTTGTTGGTCCCTTACTATAGGTAAATGATCACATGTACATCATGTAAAACTCGAATATAAATTCTTCTCAACTGAACCATTTTAGAATAGAAGACATTGTTTTTTCAAAATTTGTGAAACGCTTAAATTAACGCGAGAATTGAGCAAAGCTGATTTTTAGGGCTGCATCATTTTTATTTTTTAAAGGCCGAAATGTTTAGAATGAACTTGAGGTGTTACATCTTATGCTTATATACTTAATATTTGCAGATGGTAGCCATGCGTATTCTTTGAAAAATTACGTTAAAACCGAAGATAATATTTTTAAATGCGATTTTTTACTAATTAGGTACTATTGTATGAGCGAAGCTGTGTAACAAGAATATTCAGTTTTGAGAGGTTTAGTCAATGTAAAATAATCAACGGTTACTTACAGAATTTTTGTTCGAAGCAGAATCGTCGTTGTGGATGTATTTTAAAAAGGTCATTGCATCATTATCATCGTGATTATTAATTTAGTGGTAGATACTTGCGTTAATAAGTGGCTAAGAGTATGAGAACATATTTTCTCACATCGAAAACGATATTTCATAGGCCTATAATCTATAACTAATATTTTTTTAATATTATTTTATTTTAATACCTAAAAATGGTACGTTTTAGGTAGCTACCAGTGAAAAGTTTAAAATTACTTAAAAGAAGAATTGAAAAATTATTTTAATTCCTGATATGTTGGTAAAACTGTATTGACAGATTTTTTTTTTCAAATTGTACATTCTGTTTAAATTAATTTTTATTCGTATGTTATTTTGCTGCGGTGTCTATGTCTACTTGGATGGCTATTGTTTGTATAATTTTATGGTACAGATACAGGGAAAGATAGGGGGACATGGAGAAGAAACGTCATTTTCGGAAGTTAAAAATTCCCTTAAATGCCCATTTTTTGATCTTTCTCTCCTGATATTTCGCAAAATTTTCACCCTCGTTTCACTTTGTTGATATTTCTATCAAATTTTATGAAATTTCTGCACTGTCACTTCGCATAAATTTACTTTATTTTTCTCAAGAAATAGGAGAAGCAGACTTAAACTCCCCTCTTAATTTTTTATCCATGTTCGCCTCAGGGTTAATGTTTCAGCAAAACCTCAACTACTACCGAAAAAATAAAATTAAGTAATGCTACACCAATTTTATGAAAATTAAATTGAAAAAAAAAAACGCTTTACTTCAGTTTTTGTTTAGTATTGAGCATAATATTATCTTACCTACTTATGATACAAGTCAGCCCACCATTAGAAAATGACCCACTGTAGAGCATATTTCTCTCTCTCTGATGGCAACACTGTTCTACATAAAGCAGCAGATTATACTGAACTAGCAAAAAGCGCGTAGCGGTTATATTCAAATTCACTCGCGAAAGTTTCAATTTCAAAAATGTTGAGTGTTTATCATAATGTTATAAGAAGATTCATTACCATATTTGACGGTGAAAAAATTCTGGAAGAATTGAAGAAATGAATTTTACGCCAATATGATAAGTCTTCTATATTGTGACAGTATATTTCTTTAAATTCAAGCATACCTATCGGGGTAAGTCAAATTGAATTTACATATTTTCTTGATTACTATTTTTCGAGGAATGCTTACTTACAAAATTTGTAACGATGTTATGAAATTTTCCTTCATCATAAGCGATTAAGAATGGCTATGTTGGAATATGTTTATAATTAATACGTTTTTTGTCGGAGAAGAATAGAATTTAAATTTCCAATACGCGCGAGTTAAATACATATTTAACTTAGGTAGGTAGATAAGGGGTTATTTTATATTTTTCATAAAAAGTATAAAAAATCAAAAGTATTTTCGTACTGCATGTTAAAAAATGAGTAAAGTAATTATTTTCATAAAACTAAATCATTTGAATGAACGGCAGGTGCCTTCGTAAAAGCAATAAGTGACTCGTCAATTTATCCTTACAGCTTCACTTGTATGATATTTTAATCCTTATACTTTTGAAATTTTTCAAATTGAATGTATCACTAAATCTATGTAGATACCTAATCTCGTCATTATAACAGCTTTGTGGGTAATAAAATCAGATACCCTATGGTAAGCGATTCCATGCTATATGTGTCTCATATAAAAATTATTTCTGTATAATTTCAGACATAGATATTCAACGTTACAGCAATCATTGATCAGTTCTCGCTTCATTAGTCAATGAATATCTTCTTACCTACATAGTACATATTGCTTAGAATTACTGGAGAAACAGCTTCAACTTTTACTGGCATCTTTGCTTTTGAAGAGGCTCTCGGTGCTAAATTTCTGCTCAGCAACACTAACGGATTATGTTGAAGATTCTAATTTGGATTGTTTTCCTTTTTCAAATAATATTTGTTCGATGCTTTCCAGCTATCAAACAAGGTAAAAGAGAGCGAAAACTATTTTAATAATGCATTACGAAATCAATGATTTAGGTGATAGCTATATATATTAGAAGGAGCTTCAAAATCTGCTTGTAGTTTCGAGTGACCAACTACTCAACTGAAACTTACAAAACAAAACACAATAATAGCGTAGTAGAAAAATGTGAAAAAAGAGCTAAAACCGGACAAAATGGTTAGAGAAGGTTATTTTAGCTCATTGGACTCATGAAGGTGCATTTTTAAACATATTGAAAATCCTAAAAAGTCCTGCTGTCTCATCTTCCCTTTTTAGATGCTTTTTGTGGAGCTCTGGCCCCCAAAGTGACTTTCTGGTGAAGTTGTGAGCGTTGTATCAAAAAACATTAAAATTTTATTCCGAATATCGACATTTCGTTTGAACACCTTCCAAACAGCATGACCAGTTAAAAATGGTAAATCGGCTTCAACTGGAATTTTCAAACAGGGCCTGTAGATGAATAAGAGGCCAAATTTTTTAGCAGTGACTTTTCGGACCTTATACATCAATTAGCACTGGGTAGTTTGAAAATCCCAGAGAGTAGTCGATTCATCGTTCTTAGCTGATCGTGCTATTTGGAAAATAACAATTTTTTAAACTTGTGCTCCAAAAATTATGGCTTTAAAAGAAGTGTCGATATTTTAAATAGAATACTTGTAATCAACATAAAATTTTGATACTTTTTGATACATCGTTCATAATTTTACAAGAAAGTCGCCTTGGGAGCCAGGGCTTCACAAAAAGCATTTACAGTGTGTTCAATTGATTTCTACATCTTCCCTAACAAAGCTAGAATTTTTCCTGTTACAAATGTGAGGTTAGCAACTTGTTTGTAGAACTGAAAAGGCACATCTAGGGTCCCTACTAAATGTACATACCGAATTTCAAGTTAATAGCTCAATTTGGAGGGGAGTTATATGAGAAACAAACTCAAAAAAAAACGAGAAAAAAAGGCCAAAACCCGTATTTTTTGGGACTGTGAGGGGTTGCAATGAGGCTGAAAAGTTGAGACCCCAAAACGTACATCTAGGGTCTCTACTGAATATACATATCAAATTTCAACTTCCTAGCATATTTTGATGGAGAAATGGGGGGGGGGGAAGGAATAGACCTTTTTCAAGATTAAAAAGGGAGTAATCCTCATATCTTTCTTCCTAATTGACCTAGAAGGTTGATTTTTGGATATATTATACAACTTTGAATTTTATATTGATTGATTTAAAAAAGAACAAGTTTTGTGTTTTTGGCCCCTTAGCATCCTCTCCCTTAAAATGGGACAAAACTGGATTTTGACCCAAAGACATCCCCACCAATATATATTTAAACCGCCGCCAAACTGAGCCAATTGACTGAATTGGAGTGATTTTGGTCACTGTGGAGTAAAGTAAATGATTTTAATGTTCGGGGGAAAAAATGAAAATAAATATGTGAAATGGCCAAACATTGTCTTAATGGTCTTCTAGGACCCCACAAAAGTTTTGTTGCCCCCCTTCCCCAAGCACCGTTGATCGATAAACTGTAATAAGCTGGTTTTCAATGGCAATATGACATAGAAAATCAGGCTAATAAGATAGAATGAATGGGAGATAGAAAGTTAGTCTATCTACACTTTGGTAGGAAAAAATTTGATTCAGTTGTTTTAAACAGAACAAAGAGCGATGTATCATATTCAAAAGTATTGGTCAGTTAATTCACTGCTTACAGCTAGTACATTTTGGAGGGTGGTCCATTGCCCTCCCCCGGATCACCCCCTTGTATCTCATTAGCTCCCGATTTGCATATTTTTTTATTTCACTGTTATAGACGGGGAGAGGTGAACATTTTTGGCAGCTTGAGGCTTGAACCCACTTCTTTTTTTTCTTGCTAAAAAAAAAAGGTCGTAGGGTTGGTGAGAGAACAGAAATTTAATGTACCTATTCATAAAATTTCAAAAGAAGAGTGGCCTTGAGCGAAGCGAGGGCGAAGATTTTGCGAAATATTAATAAGCAATGATCAAAAAACGAACATTCGAGAGCAATTTCAATCTCTAAAAATGGCGTTTTACTGTAAGTTTTCTTGAAAACATTAGGAGATGCCAATTTTAATACTATTTGAAGGGGCTTAAGCTCCCTCATGTCCCCCTATCTCCGTCTATGACTGTTGTACGTAGCTGCTACTGATTTAAATCATTCTCACTTGAGAAAATGAGGCGAAAGTACAACTAGACAGAGTTGGATGAACCTATCGGGGCAGCTTTGTGTCCAGAGGCCAACTCGAAAGATATTTAGCCGTATTTTTCATCCATTTGAGTCAAGATTTTCTCAGATTTAGCGATTAAAATAGTAAAAATGGTCGTCACATTTCAAAATTTTCGCCTTCGCTTCGCTCGAGCAACGTTATTTTCTATTAAATCAACTACCTAAGGTTAGTTTTGCAGCCACTCGATTAAAATTTGCACAACCCGCTCTAAAAAGGTCCTCCAACCCTGCAACTATAGGTACACGATTTTTGTTTTAAATATTAGTTTACGTATTACAAAGCTTACATTCTTAGTGTCAATTTGTCAACTTATTAATGCATGTAATACGTACGGATAATGCAGGAATTTTGGCAATTACCGGAATATCAACTTGTGGTCAAAGTAATGGTTACTGTCTGGTAGATATTGATTGTTTATCGCACCAAGATTTTTTACCAGACCAGACGGGACACTGCGATCGACTGAAAGCAACATATTCATCATCGAGTACATTTTCTTGCTGTCGTTTAACGTCAAACAATGAAAGTAAAATTGCAACAACAAAGCACGCAGATTCAACTACCGCCAGTGCGATACGATCTAGTTCGGTTGAAAAAATTGATAACTTGTCCAACGACGTAAAACAAGAGAAATCGTTTCGTTTGAGTAACGGTTTAAGCGATTTAACACGACAGGATACGTCGTTTTCCGCCAAAAATATTCGTTACGAACTCGAACTTGAGTCCTACGACAATGACACCGCAGCAATCGTTGACTATAATAGTCGCATACTAAAACCTTCAGACGTTATGAAGTCATCAATAACGCAGCAGATAATATTGAGTAATACGACCGATTCTAACCGTAATATGAGCGATGACAGAATGATCTGGTCCGGTATAGATTCGCAACCTAATAACAATATTACGTCATCTTTTAATACGACTAATAATTATCCTTGTTTCGATTTTCGCAAAATTTCGATTACCGAAACGGATACGGAAAATTCGACTTTTTTGAACGACTCCATATCGTATCATTACGATTATAACAATACAGATTCGGAGAAGCCTAAATGTTTGGATATTGCCAAGAATATTGAGAATGATAGAAAATGTGTCAACGTTTGGAAATTCATCAACGCAAAAGGCGTTCTATTGTGTTTCGGTGCACTACTAAATCCTGTCTGGTTGATAACTTCGGCTGCATGTGTTACAAAGTAGGTTTTCTAGTCTTTTTACCTATCTAATACACCTCCATTTAACATGTAATTTTCAATATTTCATTTACATATGTCTACACTTTTTGTTCTTAGGATTCCTAAAACGCCTATTGTAAAATTAAAAATTATGTGTAAAGGAAACAAACACGTTGGAAGACTTCAAACCCTTATCATATTTAAACTTCTGTTTTAAGACTCTTTAATTTTCAAAAGCTGGAGGGTGTTTCTGGGTAAGGTACATACTTATTCGAAGAATAGAAGTTGAAAGGTCGTCGAATCCAAATTTTTAATTACTCTCGTTGATATTTTGATTTTATAAATATTTTTAGGCTTTCGAGAGGTTCATCAAGTTATTACATGTACCTCGACTTAATGTTTTGTATTTTTTATCTGAACACAATAAAATTTGTACGTTTTCAAAATTTAAAATGGAAATACATCGATATAAAACTGTTACGGAACACAATAGTGGCGTATTTACGTAAGTATTTTATGGTTTTAACTCCCCTCCTTCAACTAATATTAAAAAACGCTCATATTTATGCTAACTACATTTAACATAATAGATGAAACCACCCTCAACAGGTTTCATTTTTCTTCATAAAATTTCAAGTATGATACCATTTTCAAAATGGTATCTTACATAGTAGTTCACTCTTGAAAAATTCTTGGATTTATTCACGGCTAGATAATACTTAATAGAACGATCATGTAGAAAAGTTAATCAAGTTGGAGTTATATTTTAAAAAAATTAAAGGGACGCTGCGATGAAAATAGTGAATTGATACTTTAATTTAAAACTCATCTCGAGCGATTTAACTTGTACAATTTGCCCATTTATATGCATGAACAGATCTAATATGCATATTGCATATACATAAGTTCGTTTAAATCGATGCCCTTGAACTCATTAATTTTTCCATGAACTGATAAGGACATTTTGTGGTACCTTCTTCATTAGTCTGAACCTGAATCTACAAAAATATTAAAGTAATGATAGGCCTATATAAACCCACATGTATGAAGCACCTAGTCGATGAGTGGTAAAGTATGCGTTATCGTAATGAAGTGGTATTATAATGTTGCAGAATTTTCAAAGAAACTCTCAACTCTGTGCTTGTAATGAATGTGGAGGAGAAAAATGAAGTATATGGAATATCCAATGTTATTGTTCACGAAAACTATGCCATGCACAAAAGAGCTGATGCTAATAACATCGGTTGGTAAATTATCAATTTTTAATTAGCCATGTATTTCATTATCTAATATAAAATATTATGCTATGGTGAAGTAGATATTAGGATGGGCCGAATTTCGCTTTCTTTAGAAATCTGCATGCGGTGGCGTCACAATAGTGGCGAAATGACCTCAAGAAGATGTGGTAAAAATTTCAGCCTTCCAAATCAATTTTTTAAACTTGCAAAACTCACTTAAAGTAAAAATATTTTCAAAAATAAAAAAAAAATTTTTTGTTTTTTAAATGAAATTATTATACTTGTTTTGACCCAAATCTGCCATTTGAAGGTATTTTCTTATCATTACTTCATTTTTCAAGGGTTTTCAAAAAAGTCATTTTTTACGATTTTTCAAGATTTTCTGAAAAACTAGAAAAACTAGGAAGGAAATTTTTTTGAGAAACGCCCCCCTGAAATCAAGGTAAGACATCAATTTTACACGATGAAGTGAAATATTTTATTTTTACCCCCATAGTCATTTTTCGTAATTTTTTATAAAAAGTATTTGAAAAATCGAATGAAATATTTCGTTTAATCGTGGAAAATTGATGTCCTATATCGATTTCAGGGGAGTTTTTCTCAAAAAAATTTCCTTCCTAGTTTTTTCAGAAAATCATAAAAAATCAAAAAAAATTACTTTCTTTTTATTTTTCATAAAAAAAATGCCGTCAACGCAATTTTCAAAAAAAATTAAAAAAATATTTTTTCTATTTTTTTTAATTTTTGAAAATATTTAAACTTCAAGTGAGTGTTGCAAGTTTAAAACATTGAGTTAGAGGGCTTAACTTTTAATCACATCCTTTTAAAATCATTTCGCAACTCTTGTGACCCAGTCACATTCAAATTTTCAAAAAAAGTAAAATTTGACCCATCCTAGTAGATATTTCTGGGTACATAGCAGTCGTTTGTGAGAAGAAAGCATATATTTTTCTTCTGCTTAGGAGTAATTTTTCACATTTTTTCAATTTTCATTTGTTTCAAAATTTTTTTAAAAACTAATTTTTTTTTCATAATATAAAAAAAGTTGATAAACTTGTAGAAAACGATAGACTGTGTACTTCTTTAGAAGAAGTAAGAATATATTAAAAATCATTTCTTTTGAATTTGAAGGAAAATCAGAAAATTTCTAAGTATTAAATTAATTTCTTTAGAATAATGTGGAATTTTTAAAAATTTTGAAATTTCTAAAATATAGATCCGAATGAAGAAAGGAGTTATTGATTTAACAGGAAAATACAAACTTTTACTATTTTTCATTACCCTCGCGCAAATTTTGAAAAAAAAAAAAAAAAAAAAAAAAAATCGAAAAGTTCCAGCTAAGAAGAACTACACGAAATTTAGAAACTTATTAATTGTATTTTTCAGACTGTGAAAATAGTTGGTACCTATCCTGAATCATTTAGGCCTACTTGAAATAAATATTTTACCATTTAAAATTTCACATTGCTGAATAATATTGTCAAGTATATTGCATAAATTTTTTTTCAGGGTTGGTGAGTCTGAATAAACTGGTAACCGGAGGTTGCTTCGCATGTTTACCGTTTCAAGATTCAAAATATCTAGATAAAATCTGTTCTATTTACAAGGATTATAGTAGTTCACACAATGAAAGTGAGCAAAATATAAAATAATTTCTAGTCTAGTCGATAGGCCTAAATAAGAACGATAAACAATAATTTGAAATTTTTATAAATAGGAAAGACAGACATCTAAGCTAACCTAATCGTCTTTCTTAGTAAAGATTTATTTTGACATTTTTTGATAATTAGGCGTTGAGATGAATTAGGTACACTTTATTATTGAGGTGTCAACAAAATAACTTTTCATTCTACGTGTATAAAAGCAAGTTATTTTAACCTCAAATATAGCAGATATATAGGTATCGGTTTTCTCATTTTGTTCACTGATATAGAAACAATTAATATCTATCTATCTTATGGCCGTAAATGAGTATAAGAAACCGATTAATACCAATAACCGCAGAGTCAACTTGCTCGAAAAAATTTCGATCTTTTGAATTTTCTTCACTTTCTCGCACACGTGCCACATTTGTGTTCTGGATTAATGAAGAGATTATCACTGTGTAATTGTTAATTTATAATTGTAACTTATACCTAAACGGTCGATGCATAGATATCTGTATATGAAAAGTAATGTGCTTCGCAGAAAAACTGATACCCGAATGTCAAGATAAATTGAAAGCTTTGAGTATCGAATCAAAAATGTATCTATCAATGTTCTGTTCAACGCAAAAAGACTCTGTTATTATGGTATGTACGCCTACGCACACGTATTATATGTACTGGTAAAATTGCACTATAAAATGCATCATTTAATGAGCAACGGATGGATAGACTATGTAAACTACTTATGTAGGTAGCTATGGTACACGTACTTATGCATGTCTTTACTTTACTTATTACATACCGATAGCATAATTTATAATGGTTACAATCACCTAGTATATGCTTACCTTATTTAGATGTCTACTTACATAATTGTTATGTATGTAGATGAAAAAAACGTTTCACCGAATATAGGCTTATTTGTTTTTGTGCAGAAAACTAGATCCGGGAACGTGTTATGGTGCAGTAATATTTTACTAGGTATTGAAAGTACAACAAATCAGGAAGGTTTTCGAATTTTCACACCTGTTAATGAATTTTCTGAATGGATTATACAAAATATAGCATTGTATTCTTGATGTTTTGTTTTTCAAATTACAGCTGACAAACATTCATATGTTTTCAAAGAAAATCCTCGAGTTATTTAAAGTTGTACATTTACCACACCAGGACAGACGAGAGGAATGTACAAAGGGTGCATTTGCACTGCACCTGCACTTTTTGAAAAATAATCAAGGGCTCGCAAACACTAAACCAGCAAGTATTATAATTTTGGACTAATTTTACGTATATTCCTCAGATTATTGGGCTGAACTCGATTATCCAGGCACCGAAATTTTCTATTGGATCTTTCAAGCTAGTTCTGCTTTAATAAAAAAATACAAAAAATTTCACTTTAATACAGCCTCGTGTTCAATGATCCTTTGAACCCCTACCCCTACCTTCCTCCGTCTCTCAATGGCCAAAAATTAAAGTTTTACTGAAAATTTTCATTATAAAGTATAAGAAATTATGTAAAATGCTGAATTATTTCAGAATTGCAGTTGTTGATGGTTAAAAATCTTTTTATTTATAAAATTTTTATACATTTTTTTTTTTAAGTTTTGTTATAAAATTATAGTTTTTATTTGTTATGAAAACAATTTTAAAAATGTAGATGAGTATGATACTTCCATGCTGAATTCATATTTAACGTAGGTCCCCAATTCACGAAAAAAGATTAGCAAATTACCTGAATCGTAATAAATCGGAAACAATTTACAGAGGAGAACTCGATTAAATTACGAGGGCTCGCAAAAATTTGAGCCACGGGGCCTCCTGCACTTACATACCAAGGTAGGATCAGTAATAGGAGCAGTGAAAGTTATACGTAGGTCTACATTAAATGGATTGCAAAACAGAGTTTGAAGACCCAACACCAGCTTTTTCAGGAAGAAAGGGGAGGGAGAAGAAGCTATAAAAAATTCCAACCGCCGTTATAAAATTTCTACTAAAATTGTGTACCTTTTTATCTGATTTTCAATGTCATATTGTCAATGAAAACCATGCTATCGCTTGGGGTGCTGAAAGACCATTGTGATCATTTTTGGCCATTTCAGATACTTATTTTACTTTTCATTCCGAAATTGAAAAATTATTTGCTCAGCTAGGCTTCGGTTGGCGTACCATTTGATATTATGAAGAGAGGATTACCTCAGGTCAAAATTCAGACGTGCCCAAATTTTGGAGCGAGGGTGCTAAGAGGCTAAAATCGCAAAAATTGTTCCTTTTCAAGCTAATCGATATAAAATTTAAAGTTGTATAACATATCCAAAAATCCGTCACCTAGGACAATTAGGAGGGAAGATATGAGAGGTTCCCCCATTTTTGACCTTGAAAAAGGGCCGTTCCTCCTAGGGTAGACAGAATTTTGCTTTTTTTTTGAAATCTGCATGCAATGGGGTCACAATAAATGCGAAATGGTCCCAAAAGTATGCGGTAAAAATTTCAGTCTACAACTTAATTTTTTACACTCGCAAAACTCATTTGAAAAAAATTGAAAATATCCCCCAAGTAGAAAACCCACTTTAGAAGTAGTGGTTATTTACTATAGAACTGTAGTTTTGAGTATTTGTAGTGCTTTAATACTTAATTTACTACTGAACAGAAGTATTTCATCATACAGTAGTAGTGTTTTAGTAGACATTTATCACGGCAAAGTTGTCATGTAGTAGTGACTCACTACACACAGTAATATTTTACTACTCAACATTCCACTGACCAAAACTTTTCGGTAATAATGAAATACTTTTAATACTCTTAGAAGAAGTGTGTCACAAAAGTATACATTATTCTGATTCATTACACTATGTAATAGCTGAATCGGTGTACTACACTATTATCTTTGATATGGCAGGACAGTAGTTTGTCCTAGTGGTAAAGATAAGTACATCCTCAATGGTACTTACTCTTATTAAACTGCCAAAATGTACAGGGTACTCAGTGTGAGTAATCAGTGTGGTTTCCTAGTGCGGTGTTGCTAGTAGTGATACACTACTACTACCAGATGATGTGATTTTTGAATAGCAACGTGACATTTCAAGTAACACAGATGATCCAGTGATTTTTCACTAGTAGTACTTAATTACTACCGGAAAAATCGCACTAGTAAACTACACTGATTTTTTGATAGTATAGTAGCGCAGTTTTTCTATATGGGTCGAATTTCAAGTGAGTTTTGCAAGTTTAAAAATTAAGTTAATGAGCTGAAATGTTTACCACATCCTTTTGAGGTCATTTTGTAACTATTGTGACCCCGCCACATGCAGATTTCCAAAAAAAGTAAACTTTGCCCTATCCTATCTTCTTCTTCTTACCTCCTTACCAAATCGAGTGGGATGTTAAAATTCGGTGTATGGACTTAGTATGGGCTACTATAAATGTGTCTTTCAGAGGTTCCCTTATCAGTCTCATTGCATCTCCTCAAAGTCCAAAAATGTGGGGTAGTGATTAGTTTTTCTGACTTTTTGAGTTTGTTCCTCGCACAACTTCACCCAAATTGAGCCAGGAAGTTGAAATTTGGAATGTACATTCAGCAGGGGCACTCTAGATGTATTTTTTAAGGGTCTCGACTTTACAGCTCAAAAATGTAGTTTTTTGGTCGGGTTTTCTTATTTTTTGAGTTTATTCCTCGCACAACTCTCCAATGAATCAAGCTAAGAAGTTCAAATTTAGTATACAGATTTAATAGGTTTTTTTTACGTTCTTGGATGTGCCTGGGGGGGGGGCGACTTTTTAGCCCCATTGAACCCTCCCTACTCTTCATAATTAAAATATCTCGCGAAAGTCAGCCTGAAAAAACACCGCATTACGATGCTCCTTTTATTCTTTTGACTTTGACTGCGATAATTTTAGAAGTAAGACTGGCATAAGCGAAGATAAATCTACATGTTTGAAGGGAGGGGGAGGGGGTCTTAAGCCCTCCACATTCAGGGTGTAAAAATATAGAAGTTCGAGCAAATTTGATTGCCCGAACAGAGTGATGTTCATATTTTATGCACAGCACTTCTCTCAGACTGAAGCATGGACTATTAAAAAAAAATGAATTTAAAATATCTAAAATAGCCTTCTAATGGGGGGAGGGGGCTCGAAGCTGCAGCTCCCCAGTTCCCACTTAATCCGAATCTGGTTACATGAAATCTGACATCTGTTTTGTATAAGTACCTACCTTGGTTTCACGAGTTTATTTTTACCATTTTTCGATCTGCGGATGCCTAAATCAAAATTCAGCCTAATTGTAAGTACATAGCGGTATCTAAAACTTTAAAAATTAAGTTAACAAGAAGTGCAAGCAAATCGATTTTTCATCTCATTTGTAGGTCTATACAGCCTTTACCCTTTTGTAACTCCAAAAAAGCCTTCTTGTTTTACACAACAAGAAGGTAATTCATCTTGGGCTTAATGTAGCGTGGTGCAATTCCCTTTATCAGAATATTCAAAAAAAGGAAAAGATTTCGCATCAAAAGATGTAGACAAATTTGTGGAAATTACAATCGACCGAACATAGTTCGAGTAAATTTGTATGGAAATTGTAGTTCTAATTTTACCCTTTGTCTCTCCAGTGTCGTTCTCTTCAGACGTAGAAGTTCGTACGCACGTATTAGGCTTTCGGAGTTATTGAAACTTTGAATTGTATCGGTACGTAGTAGATATAACAATGATTGATTATAATAATAAGAGAAATGATATGAATTAAATTTAGAAAACCAAGTAAATTCCATGTATGGCTGCGTTCTGTCGAACAAATTTTTTCACAATTAACTGGTTGAATATTTTTAAGTCCTAAATAACAACGAATATAAATGGGGGAAGAAAAACGTGCTCGATCATTAATTTAAATCTGTATAATCTCAAATAATCGAATGGACGAAAGATGGTGGATGGATATACATGTAAAAAAAAACTACACAAAGCGTGGGGTTACATTTTACGATTTATAAACATAAAGTCTACGTTAAAATAACTGGTTTTTTTTTTTTCATTACCTATGTCGCATCCTTGTAGTCATGTATACTTAAATGTGGGTACCTACGTCCTTAGATGAATTTGAATGAAAAATAGAGAGAAAAAAAAATGTCAACAAACGGGGTTGTACCTACGTACCTTATAGTATACGTGTATACCTGTATGAAATAAACCGTAAAGTAAGTATACGTGTGGGAAGCGGGAGAGAGATTCACTTTCTTTCGTAAGTACGTAATATAGGTCAATGTGTGGTTATTGTTGGTTGAGCTCGTGAACATTAAGAGCCTCCTTCTGAGGCTAGACTAGACGGTCGGATTCTCGGATTGTAAACAACACTATCTATCTTACGACTGTTCAAGAGTTTAATCGTAGAGTTGACGTTTAATAATGTGAATAAGTGCGTTTGGTGCGATTATTTTGAATACGTAGTAATGATTCACGGAATGTGTTTGCAAATTTATTCGTTACTTGTTTATTATTAATAATATGTGCTCGAAATATGCCATCCTTTTTGGTTCGTATGTGTTATTCATTTTCTTTGTTTAGTGCATTATTACTACCAAGTGTAATCCTTATCCATAGGTATCTACATAACCGTACATTTATTTCCTAGGTCCAGGTATTTCGGCTTTTTGATTTGTTATCAATTTCTAAAATGTTCACAGGTAAACATTATTAAACTGGTTTTCTGATAGGCTTGTTATTATTTTATTTATTTTCCATTTTCCAATAGGTACTCGCTATTGTGATTATTCGAGTACCAATACTTACTTCGTTTGTCTGTACATGGAAAATTTTTGTTACCTTTTTATTGAAATTGGCAGCTGTCTACATATCGTTCCTTTATCGTGGTTTTCCTAAGCACTGATATCTGACGAGGATAATTTAACAAAATTTAATTACTGTCTGCAAACACATAACTCGGATGAACTTTGATAAAAGTATTTGTATTTTATGGAAATACATGTGATAAGTTTCGAGTATTTTTCATGAGCTTTTGTCCCATATCACACGAAATAAGTATGCATACTAAAAATATCGGATGTAAAGGTTGGGTGTTTGATATTCAGATGTAGAAATTAATAGGATTTACTTGTTTTGTTTGTTTATGTTTTTTTTTTTTTTTTTTTTTTTTTTTTTTTTTTTTAGAAGTAACCATTTTTGTTGTATTTTACCTCAACATTGTACTCGGAAAAAGTAACGTGTAGGTGTATTTAATGATAATAAACATTAAAGAGCGAAAGGGCCACTCACCATAGTTAACGTGTATATACATTATATGTATCGTCGTACGTCTTCTATGAAATTCCATCCACGGTGAATTGTTATTCGTTGTAACGTAAGTGTTAAAGAAAGTGAAATTTTCTCGTCTACATTATTTAAATAAAGTACGTGGGTATAGCTACTCACAGACTGTCTCTGCTGATTTTGGTTTGACTTATTCGGTCGAAATGTTGCAAATTGAAATATAAATTATATACAATTTTTGTATTCATAGTCAATGGGGGGATTTTAGTCTATTGTGGGCATTTTAATAAACATAAATTTAAAATACTCTACTATCTTGGTACGTACTTATCGTTACATCGATAATATATAGTAATTGGTGAGTACAGTATCAGAAAAGAAGTATAAGTGGGTATCGAACTACCTACCTATGTTTTGGATTTTTATAAACGTAGATATAAGATAAATACTTTAGTAAATATTCGTTTATTGGAAAGTATAAGAATATCTGTGTTTACATCTTCCGAAATTTGAAACGTGAAATAGGAATCAAATTAAAAGTTAACGTTATCCATAGATAGCTACTGTTTTGTAGAAAGGGTGGAAAATGGAAATGAAAATATCCATGCTTATATAGGTACTAATTACACGTGTAATATCCGGGAAGTTGAAGAAACAAATTAGAGAGAGTTATACGGTATACCTCTCAAGTGTGGCTATTATCAGTCTTATTCTAGTAACTATAGCTAAATGATGACAGAAAAGGATAAACTATGATTAATTCATGGACTAAGCGAAGCCCGTTAGAATTCGTTTAGTTATAGTAGGTGTATTTTATGTAAAGAATACTCTCGACAACAAAAATCAACGAAATAGGCATAGGCTACGGAGTGTATATAGATTTGTTACAGTACAGATTCATTTCACGAACTGAAACGTGAGGTATATGATCATTGAAAATCGATTCGTACGTATGAATAAAACATTTTGCATAGGTAGATAGCTAGAGCTACTACTAGCTAGGTACATCCAAATTCATGATTTTACGGCAACCTTATATTATACGTTCACGTTTGTTCACCGAACCCTAAAAAGCAATTGCTAGCTGGAGCTACCAATGTACCCGAATGAAATGAATTGCTATATACCTACCAGTAACATCAAAGCGTATTTCTTTCATTTCAGTTAGATACATAAAATGTCTTATTTTCCACTTTTTTCTTTTTTTTCATTTTGCTTTTCTCTGTCTTTTTTCTCTACTCTCGTTGTATTATTTCCATCACCATCGTCATTATTATTATTACTATAAAATTAATCGAGCGTAAAGTGACCTGTCACGTGCTGCAGCAGTTGTCGTTATTATACTTGTAGTTACTGAAATCTTTATGTAAGACAATAGACCGTTTAAAAAGTGCTATACATTTTAGTTTAAATCTCACCATAAATTGATACTGCGCAGAAATAGTGGTACTCGCTAGTCGGTACTTAGTACTAAAATTCCCTCAATAGCTACAGGTTGTTCACCCGTATAATAATCGAACAGCACTCAAATATCGGTCCATTCCTATTTCTACGAACTAGTCTTATATATACACTCTCGTTGGTTAGGTAACAAAGAGAAGAACATGGTAAACTGAATTGTTTAAAAAATTATGGATAATAATGCTAGATAGGTAGGTATATATATATATAGGTACCTATGCGTTACAAATACTAGGTTTAAAAATTGTCTTAACGGAATTACCTAAAAACAAACGGTTTCGTTCAAATTTAACGGTGTTATCTTTTCTGACTTTATTCCATGCTTTCATTGTACCTATTGGAAAAACAGTTCGTCTAATTTATTTCCAATAAAAGCCGAAATAGATGGAGCTATATTGTTATTTTCAATGCCTATTTACAATTGTTTTGTATTATGTACGTGTATCTTATCTATGGTTACGTCTTCTCCATATGTCGGAAAATTTTCAAATCTATGATAGGTATTGGTCGGTTTTTTGTTTTCCATTATTTTTTATACTTCGGTTTATATTTTTAGGTATTGTTTGGATTCATGTAGTCAGTTTTTCTACCATTGTTACCTCACAGTCTAATGGTAAGTGTCATTTTCATCGCTTATTATATTTTTTATTCCACTACTCGCATACCTATATCTACTAAATAGTTATCTACAGAACAAATGAAGAGTAAAGCGTAATCGTGTAGACAGGTAGGTAAATAGGTAGGTAGATGAAAAATCATTGAATTCCCACCTATACACGTGGCAGTACTAAAACAAGAATGTCTGTTTGAGTGTTTTATAAAGCTGGAAAACATGAGAAGAAATTACAAAAAAAAAAAATCACCAACGAGATCGGCATTGTACTGGTCAAGATTTAGAAAAAATTAATCAGTACCTGGTTGGTAAAATAGAAAAATCTACTAGTTCAACAAACGGCCTTCAGTTAGGAAAATTTGATAAAAATTTTAGCATAATTTCCGAAGTTTTACACAGGGATCCGAAGGAAGGGAGTTTGGTTCCTCCGGCTCCGGCTTCGGATTTATAATTTTTATATAAGTCTCTCTGGTTCCAGCTCTCACTCTCAACATTTTTAAAAAGTGACTCCAGCTCCGAAAAAATCGACTGGAGAGGGACCTTCCTACCAGCACCCTCCGGTTCCGATTCGGATCGCTCGTCATTATCATCTTATTATGATTAATACTTCAAAAATCTCGTTCAAGAAGAGAAAAAAATTCAGGAATCCGGAGATAGCAGTTCTGGTTCCTCCGGCTCCGACTCTGACACCAAGATTTTCGATTCAAGTTCCTTCGCCTCCTCCTGCTCCACAATTTTTTAAAAGGTGGCTTCGGTTCCGAAAAATTCGATCGGAAGGGGCCCACCGCCTCCCGCTCCGTTCCGAATGTGTGGTTTTACAAAATGGGCGCAAAATTGAGTGTACGCTTGTGAAAAGTTGGACAGTCACACCTCGTAAACCCGAAAAACTTCCTTATATTTATGCCAACTGTTTTTTAAAAAATTTCTGAAAATGTATTTTTTAATGAGTTGCTTCACCACAAGGTGCAGCTAAGTCAATTATTAAAAATTTTTTTTAAGCTTGATTACATGGTTTATTTGGAGATGGATCTCAAAAACCAAAGGATGAAATGAGTTCAAAGAGCATAGAGCATAACCTGGTAAGAAGGAGTGAATCGGTCTTTCGTTGTAATTTGCAAACTATCTAAAGGAAGTTGGTTCCTATGGTCTGAAAACTCGCTGGTAAAAATTTTGGCTCCCTACCTCACCACTTCTCCCGATATCACCCTAAATGTATTGGAAATACAAGTTTAACTTATAAATTTTTATTTTCTACAATTCTGAACCGAATTTTTTCAAAATTACACAGATGGTGGACCATATCAAGGGTCATTCTTGGAAATTTTTTCAATTTTTTCAAACATCTTTTCATCACCATACGCGCATTTCTCAATTTCAAAACCAAATATCTACATTGTTGGACGATTAAAAAGATCACCGTAACTCGCACAAAAAAACTAACTTTAAATTCGTGTTTAGTGGATCAAATTACCATGATCTAGAAATTAATTGCGTTCATTATGTTCAAATTTTCGAAGAAAATTTTTGTCTTCAATTTGTGAGAACCTAAGCGATAGGTGGGGTAAGGGTCAAGTTGGAGACCCCAAATTTTTACCACGTAAAAAAGTGACAATCGGATGCAAATAAATCCAACAAAACATGTTAAAAGAAAAAAATATACGAGTGAAAATGACTGTTTTTAGGCAGGCAAAATGAATAAAAATGGACGGTGAATCTTGAAAAAAAAATGTTATAGATATAGATCTACTGCATAATACAGAATAGGCCTATTTGCATTTTTCCAGGTTTGAAACAACACGTAGATATTTGGTTTCGAAATTTACAAATGCCCGTTTCGTGATGAATAGATAATCGAAAAAATTTGAAAAAATTTCCAACGTTGACCGTTAATATGGTCCATCATCTCTGCAAGTTTGAAAAAATTCGGTTGAGAATTGTAAAATATAAAAATCGAAAAACTAAACTCGTAATTCGAACATAATTAGGACGATATCGGAGGGAGGATGGGTGAGGTAGGGGGCCAAAATTTTTATCAGTGAGTTTTCAGTCCATACAGACTAACTTCCACTATATAGTTGGAAAATTCCAGCCAAGGGCCGATTCATCCCTTTTTACCTGGCTATGCTCTTTTGTTACGTTATTCTCAAGTCTTTGCGGAACATTTCTCGATATGATTTTCTAAAAAAATGTATAGTTTGTCAAATTGAACCATTTTATGACAAATTGTCAAAAAATGTGTTAATCAGTTTAATACAAACCGGAGGTGACTGATCAAAAAATTCATATTTGGGATTGTTAAACTTCGCATCTTGTATCATCGTATCAAATTTGAAGGTAATTCATTCAGTCAATCTTGCAATTTTGGCCATAATTACACGTACAAAAAATGGGTGCCTAGCAGTGGCGGATTTAGGTTCTTTACCGCTGCGAGCACAGAAAAATACGGCTCTTTGAAATTTTCTTCATGCCTACACTACTTTTTAAATCAAATGTTCTCCTCCCTCAAATTCTCCAAACTCTGAATTGTAGGGTTACGCTCTAGGTCTGAACTCAAGGGCTCCTGTTCATAATTTTTCTTTAATTTTGACTAAAATATAAACATTTTTTCCAAAATTTGCTGCCTAATGCCGCCTTTGAAAATTTGACGCTTCAAGCAGGTGCTTTGTGGACCTTTAGGGAAATCGGCTTCTGGTGCCCGGAAAGAGTATACACAATTCCTTACCATTCCTACGCTAACTGCTCGACTACAGCATTGCTTGTGGGCCAAGGTAATTCGGATACCCACAGTGAAATAGTTGAAAAATTTCATTTCAAAGCCTATTACAAATTTATCATCAAATCGTCGCGTCGCATCGTATAAATTTGTGGTTTTTTTTCCAATTAAAGTCTGTATCTATACTTTTGCTTCGTATAAATTAGACGGATGCGCATTTTTTTACTTTATCGTCCGAATCAATTCCGCATCCGGTATGTAATCTTTCATTTATTGACAACTCTGCATAATGGATTATTTCCAAAGTTTATGCATTGTTTCATGGACCAAAAACTGTTTAGGTATAGGTTATATATTATGATTGAATTATTATGCATAAAATATCACACGCTCGCGTATAAAATAACTTAACGCATATCGCATTTTGACATAACACATATGTACCTTTACCTACATACAGATAATAATATTGAATACGCTTGTAACTAACATTTTACCAGTCGCTATGGAGGAAAAAATCAAGTCATCATTCTTAAGACGACTATAATTCGACTATCTACTTAAATAAATCGGCTACAGGACACAGAACGCCGCTGAGAGCATTTTTTTTACCATCAGCGTGAAACTAATTTTCTTTGTTGTCATCGAAATTATGAAATACCTACTGCGTGTCTTACAACTAACGAGAGCTTTGATTATATCTTTGTACTACAAGATGATGTCATTCTACCTATATGACGTGATCTTCAGCTATTGAACCCTTGCATAAATAAAAAATATTTTATTCCGATGCATTATTATTAAATGTTTAATAGGGAAAGAGGAAAAAAACCAATATGATGCACGCTCGTGCCAGTAAAATCGCGTAATCAAGTAAACGAAAACTTTCGCTTTTGGTGACGGAAGAATCCGGGTCATTGTCGTTTTGATGATTCAGTTTTCGGGCGTCGATTGCTTACCTAATACTTCTAATACACAGAAATGACCCGGTATTACCCATACGATGCGCTAATCGCGACCACAACCAGCTGGAGAAAGTATCTAAAGGTCGCGTCTGTTTCTTCCTTGTCAACACATGCCTTTTTTGTTTTTGTTTTTTTTTTTCTAGTTACTCTTTCTTCGCGAGAGTTGTAGCATTATTTACTCGTGTATTTGCGTACCTATTTCTAAAATTTATCTGTCTTATGGTCATTATATTTTGCTTTTATTACCATTATATTCGTTTAAATTGTCCTATTTTGTCTGTCAGTTTTAAAATATAGAGCTAGGTACCTATTCATTTTCTTTTATGTTCGAATGAAAATGAAAATACGATAACTTTTTAATTTATTTTATGGTAACTGTCCAAGTGTCTACTTAGTATATCTACCTGCCTGCCTACCTGGTACTTACCGTCCAAATGTGAAATTTCGTCGCTTATTTAGTTGTTTGGGGTAATTAATGGAGTACCTAATGTGCACAGGTTTAGCGATGGAAGTTGCTTGCTGTAACCTGTACATAGCATGTAAAAAAATAAGTATCGGTTCACTGTTCAGTTTAGCAAAATGAGTGGTAAATGATCGACTGACTCAAATAAGATGAGCAAGAAGGGACGAGAGGGCAAGTTCGAAATCTTTTCAGAACTCAAAATTGAAGGTTTAGGAAATTGATATAGACCCATTTCATTATTCATATTAATGTGTTCACTAGCTAATTATAAACTAAATTTTCAAGGGTGGGAAATATTTTGCGTTTTGAATTTATTTTCTTATGCGCCCCAGACAAGTTATATCCCCTCTTTTGGGCTCAATAGCTAAAAAAAACATTTGAAAAACCGTAGGATTTCTAGATTGAAAATACAACTTGCATTATTTTTATGCTACTCACATTGACTATTTACGTTTTATCTATCTGAATTTTTGACAATATTTCAATGGTATGTGGTAAAAATTTCAGTCCCCTAACTCAATTTTTTAAACTTGCAAAACTCACTTAAAGTTCAAATATTTTCAAAAAATTGAGAAATTTTTTTTTTTTAATTTTTTAGAAGTAGAAGTGTTATAGTTGTTTTGATCCAAAACACCCATTGACGGCATTTTTTCATCATTACCCTATTTTTCAAAAAAAGTCATTGTTTGTAGTTTTTTAAAATAAAAATTACGTTTTTGAGAGCCTCTGAAAAATCCACTATGGGGGTAAAAATAAAATATTGCGTTTAATCGTGTAAAATTGTTTGACTTACACGTTATCAGGGAAGCGTTTCTCAAAAAAATCTCTTTCCTAATTTTCCAGATAATCGTGAAAAATTGTAAAAAATTAGGTACTTTTTTTGAAAACCTCTGAAAAATGGGACACTGATGCAAAAATGCCACCAGTGGTCATTTTAGGTCAAAACAAGTATAATAATTCCATTTTTATTTTAATTTCCCCCCAAAAAATTCTTTTTTTAATTTTTGAAAATATTTGAACTATAAGGGAGTTTTGCGAATTTGAAAAATTGAGTTGGGGGGCTGAAATTTTTACTACCGGCCATTTTGTAACTATTGTGACCCCGCCGTATGTAGATTTCCAAAAAAAAGGCGAAATTTGGATCACCCTGCTATATACCTGCTACTTTTTGTTATATCTTGACAATTGAGAAAATACTTCTTCTTGAAGTGAAGTTAACGCATATATCTACTTTCTTTGCAGATTTTTTCAACGACTGGTCACCATCAGTTTTCAATTATGATAACGAGGACATATTATCTACCCATCATTACCGATTACCTCATTCAAGTTCGCAGAATCGAAGACCTATTCGTCAGCTGATTTTTCCAGATTCAAGGGAATCTTCAGATGGTTTAAAATTTAGTAAACCTACAAATGCTCAGTCGTTTATTTCAGGTAAGAATGTTGTCGTAAGTTAATCAAAAAATTGATTTTTTTTGAAGTGCTACACAAACTAACTTAGGTTATTTGAAAATTTTTCGTCTCAATTTTTCGGAGAGCTTTTTTTATTCGCATATTTACATGGCTGATGATTTTGAATTTTTGAATGTTATCGTATGGTGCAAAATTCAATTTTTAAAAAAAATGGTGCTATACTGGAATTGTTACGTAGGGAATGATCGAGTGCTGTGCTCTGGCATAAAAATTCAGACAATTTTTGTTTACGAGTGATGTACGAAATACTGTTGAGAGGGGGGGGGGGGTCTGAATTCTCAGAAACAAAGTAAATACTTATAGTAGATATAGGTACGTATGCCAGAGTGTAGAGAGGGTGAAATTTAGAAAAAAAAAAAGGAATTTTTCAAAAATTTAAAAAAAAACGTTATTCAACGTTTTATGAAGCTCGAAGGGTTTCGAGATCCTAATCTTTCGTATTTCATGTGTTTTCTGTGTCCACGTTACATTTTGAACAACGCGTGCGTGTAACAAACAAAATGAATCATTTTTATACGCTTGTTTTTTGATAGATAGTTACGAGCGGTCATTGGGTAGTAATGCCAATCAATGGAGTTACGATTTACCTCACTCACTGATAAATATAACCGAAGACGAGCCAAAATCAGAACATGTAAATTCCAGAAGACCAAAATTGACCGTCGGATTTACAAAAGATTTGGGGTTTTCTAGCGAGCCGAACAACATTCAAGATTATCATACAGATCCTGCTCTAGCTACTTATGCTGCTAAAACAGCCGAAGATCAAAGCTCTCGAGGATTATCACCCGAAGCGATTTCTAAAATAACTGAAACTCTAGGAGCAATAAATACCGTTGGACGATATCTCGTTAATTATACTCGAGGCGCAGCTTCACCTAGCGATCTTTTTGCCAATAATAAAGTTCTTGATCAAGCAGCGATTCATGTTGTAAGTATACATACCTAAGTATCCAATACGTGTAGGTGTGGACGGTTGGAATAAGATGATGTTCTGCATATCGATTACCCATTGTAAATGTATAATTGATGAAATTACTCAGATCTTTTTTTTCAACAGCCCAAACCCAATGAAGATTTACCCAAAGCTATATACACAATTAGTAAAAATGTCCTCGGACGCAACATGACAGACACAATTGCTCCAATTGTCAAGGGTGCTTTACCACCACTTGTAACTTTAACTTCTGGAAAAGTGGTTATTCCCGAGTCGAGTGAAGGAATCACTCGGCCTTGTACAACGCCGGATGGTATTTATGGTAATTGCGAAGATCTTAGCAACTGCCCGCAGCTACTTTTGAATCTAAGTCATCTACGACAGTCCATTTGTTTCAAGAGTTTATTTGTGCCGGGCGTATGTTGTCCTCGAAAAGCAATCACTGAAACGTAAGTAATCATCTTTTTGAAATATATTTATAATAATTTTCGTGTGATAAAATAATAATAAGTGCATACCTAACCTAACCTATATATTTAGTTGGAATATATGTAGCTGCTGGTTCATGTATGATGCATTATATTTTTTTATAATTACGACTCATTTCTATGATCATACTAAAGATTGAGTATAGTCGGTGATACAAAAATTACAAGTCTGTGTTGCATTAAACGTCAACAAATTAGTAATTAATATTTTATCATTGAAATAACTACAATAATAACGTAAAATACTCGTATTGTACCTAGATATTTTCGCTCTATCCTAATTTCGTATTAACTCGTGAGTGTAGGAGAAATTATCACGTATAAGTAAACAAACACGTGAACTATCAAGCAACAACGTGTGTTACCTACGCTTCGTTTGAAATTAATAGCAACAAAATAAAGGACGTTGATTAGTTGATTTACTGTTACCGGTACTTTTTTTTATTTTAATACTTTTCGTACCGTCTTATTATTATTAGATAATACGTAGGTAGGTATGTACGGTACGGTATAGTGATGTGAAGAAAGTTGTTGAATTCATGGCTGAGATGATTAAAAGACAAGTTTATAATGAAGGTGAGAGTAATCCGTTCGGTTAAACCGTCCGTTTTGTCTGATACCGACTATAAAAATAAGTATGCACGAAACGCTTCGTGGTGAATGTGAACGGAAGTAAGTAATTACATCATAACGTCGATGCAAAAGTATCTACAAATAAGAAACACGATGTTTATGATTTACTACATACATATGTACCTAAGCAGATATCGACAGGCGTATTAAGATAGGCGATGCAATATTTTTTTTTATCAAACGAACTTTCATAGGTGTATAAATTAATTTTGAATTGAATTTCTGAATGCATACCTAGATGTACTGTACATCTAGCCATATTAAATTCAAAAAATCTTTCATACTTCAATTCTAATCAGATAAATAAAAATTGATTTCAGCGGAGCAAACGAA
Organism: Ferrisia virgata; assembly: GCA_900060175.1. Lineage (NCBI taxonomy): Eukaryota > Metazoa > Arthropoda > Insecta > Hemiptera > Pseudococcidae > Ferrisia > Ferrisia virgata. Next base: position 39,004 of record FIZR01012093.1, read on the forward strand.
AAACCCAAACCTGAAGTAGCGATAACCAGTATTTCAACAACAACTAGAAGACCTTTGATACTCACTACAAATACGAAACCTCAATTGATTTCAGCACCAACAACACCTTATCCTTTAACAAGCACAAACGAAGGTGAGTTGAAAAAAAAAAGCAACGTTTTCTTTGTGCAAGTTGAATTGTAATATACGAAAAGAAAGAAAGAAAGTGAGAAAAAGCAGATTTAAATTATTGCATCGGGTGGCTCATATTTCTCGTCTTGTTTGCAAATGCAGTTATGATTTCACTGAACGTTGAGTTATAGATACCTACGTAATGCTATAATCATCATGTGCTGAAAGTGTTCTTCTGAAATATTGTAATTATAAAAATTAAGGAGAATAAAGCGGAAACAAATATCAATAAGAGACGATTAAAATAACATCCGCATGTATAAGGACATGGTAAAAAATGGCGGCCGTTTGTTTAGAGTATGCTGTTATCGTTTTGGTAGAAATTTGTTATCATTTTACATGGAGTTTGAATGGGAAAATTAGTTTTTTTTTCTTTTTTGAAAAGAAAATAGAAACATTCTATGAATTTTTTTTTAAAGTAATATCTAGAACATAAAATTATCTTGCGAATGATATAACATTCTTGAAATTTCGTGTAATAATCATCTTATGGAGAAAATTGACACAGAAAATGTAAGATTGTTCAGATTTATTGAGAAATAAAACGGAAAAATTGATCGCGAGGGAAAAGTGAATAGATGGTAAAAAGTAGCTTGAAAAGAGGAATATTTTAGTCATTGAATGTTCCCTGCTAGCTGTTTTGGTTTTTGAAGTAATTCAAATCTAAAGTTCGGAATGATGTATTTCAAACACTAAGCTAACTAGCAAGGAACATTCAGTAACTAAAATATTCCTCTTTTCAAGCTATTTTCAACAATTTATTCAATTTTCCCTCACGATCAATTTTTGCTTTTCATTTCTCAATAAATCTGAACAATCTTACATTTTCTGTGCCGATTTCCTCCATTTATAAATGATTATTGCACGAAATTTCAAGAATGTTATATCATTCGAAAGATAATTCTAAATTTTTACTTTAAAAAAAAAAAAAACATAAAATACGTCTACTTTCTTTTCACAAAAGAAGAGTCGTTTTCCCATTCAAACTTCATGTAAAATGATAAGAAATTTCTACCAAAACGATAACAGCAGACTGTAAACAAACGGCCGCCATTTTTTGCCACATGTCCCAACAAATTATACCTACAATTTTTCTTCTTTAGAAATGGACGATTGATAAGGGTAAATTTAAGTAAATTTTTCTAATTAAATTTTGTCATTTCATCGTTCAGTATAGAAAACACGCGCTAGTGTTATGTTTGCTTGGTTGCATAATTTTTTATACATAGGAATATATAACTGGTCTACGGGATTAACATGAATTGGTAAAATAATAAGTATACAGTGTTTCCACTTACCTCTACCATGTCTAATAAGTATCCGGAGGTTGATAATTTTTACAAAAGAATTTCATGGATATCATTCAAATGTTTTCTCTCTTTTATGTATGTAAAAATCGTCCAATATTTTTCATTGCTTTTTCTCGTTGTATTTTAGACCATTCAACTTGCTAATTATTTATTCTTATGTAGCTAATTAGTTTGTTTATTTTTGCTTCAGAATGCGGACTTCCACAGGTTGAAAAGTTTCGCGTTGTTGGCGGAGAGGAATCTTTACCAGGTCGATGGCCGTGGATGGCAGCTATATTTTTACACGGAACTAGACGGACTGAATTTTGGTGCGGAGGTGCTCTAATAGGACCAAAACATATCTTGACAGCTGCTCATTGTACGAGAGATTCTCGACAACGACCGTAAGAAAAATTTCGTTATACGTACATTTTTTAAAATTATGTTCTTAGTTGTTTCGTGAAGTATCTATACTTCAGATTTTTCGATTACATAGGTACCTTTCTGAACCAGATCATTACATTTGAATGATTCATTTCGCCAAATTCAGATGGCATAGTTTTGCAAAATGAAGTAGTATAATTTAAAAAAAATTAATTCTTGTGCTGCAGGACAATTACTTCTTTTTACTTACATCTTACTTATCTGCTGCAGAAAAAATTTATCATTCTTTCGATCGTTCATTTTTTTGTTTTTGTAAAAATTATAAGCATAAATACCTACTACGATAATTAAAACAAATTAGAAAAATTAAATTCCACACAGGGATGTATCTGGAATAGGCATAACGTGGCTCAGTTTATTAAAAAAATCATGAGCTACCAATTAGGTAGTAAATGGGCTGGGTACTTACCAACCTATGGCTATTTTTGATCTTAATTTTACTAATTAAGTACATAATAATTTACAATCTTTTTTTTGGTAATTGGTTATATTTATTTTAATGTTTTGTTTAGTTTCAATGCGCATCAATTTACGGTTAGACTCGGTGATGTAGATTTGAGAAGAGACGATGAACCGTCTTCGCCCGAAACTTATTACGTAGTTGATGTTAGGGCACATCCACGATTCAGTAGAGTTGGATTCTACAATGACATCGCAGTTTTAGTTTTGGATAGAAAAGTAAAGAAGAATAAATATACCATTCCTTTATGTTTACCTTCAGCTACGCTAAAAACAGAAAAATTCATTGGTCAGAAGCCTACTGTTGTCGGATGGGGAACGACATATTACGGTAAACCTATCATTTAAATCAGTTATCATTAACATGTCACTTACCGAGCGTAACTAGAAGTTTTATTTATGCATATTTTATGAGTTTGATGATTTATGGTAAAGATTTTGTTTTCATAGTTTGAAATAAAACTGAATTGAGATAACTTTTCATAAAAATTCAGTATTAAAAACTACAATCGCAGAAATTTATTTTTGAATGTTTGAAAAATTTGAAAAAATTTTGAAAATATTTTATTGAAGTTAAAATATTAATTCTTCAATGTTCAAATGCATCTTTCTTTTTCAAGATTTTGAAATTTTTTTGATCAAGTTGGAAATCAGCTAAAATGTCGTTAAAATTTTATGATTTGGTCTGTATTATTTTATTTAAGTATCATGAAAAAAGCTTATGCACTTTTTTTTTTTTTTAAACGGGTACCTAAATGCTAAAATTCTGTATTCTATGTGAACAATTTTCTAATCTGATCATCAAATAAGTATTTAACATTCAACAAAATTAAGTTGGAGCGTTAATTTTTATCGTGATTTTCAACGAGAACAGGTGGAAAAGAAAGTACAGTTCAAAGACAAGTTGAATTACCTGTGTGGAAAAATGAAGATTGTGATAAAACATACTTTCAACCAATCACCGAAAATTTCATTTGCGCGGGACTAAAAGAAGGCGGCAAAGACGCTTGCCAGGTTTGTACATATTCATCAATTTTGTCTCGAGTATTTTCGGGCATGTTTTTCTTTTCTCAATCTCAATTATTGCGTCGATGTGGGCTGTGCAAACGCACCATCGGATGCGTAAATTTTAAACCTTTGACATTAACGAGGTCATAGAACTTGCTGGGTTGATTTTCTGAACAGGGTGAAAAAAAATGTTTTCTACCCACGAACAGAACATTTTGAAATTTGAATACATACATTCGGATGTGAGAATTCAATGAGATAATATACCATTTAAAATTAAGTAATTTTGGGTACCTATACTTGATATCAATTGTGAAGTTTGGTGCCTAAACTTGCTTATTGGTTGAGGAACTAAAATTTTCAATACCTATACTTATCTAATTATACCCTTGCGTAAAAAATTTTGTTTTACAAAAAAAGAAAGATTTGAAACGCATACATTTAGATGTTATATAGGTGGGAAATATAGCGAGTTCCATCATTGTATTACACAGGAATCCACTCGTTTCAAATTTCATTTGGAAATACTTACGCGTGTCGCTTTCAACATAATAATTTATAATTATTATTTTGCTATTTCGCTTATTAGGGTGATTCGGGAGGACCTTTAATGCTACGAAGAGATGGCCGTTGGGTTCAAATTGGAATTGTGTCATTTGGTAATAAATGCGGAGAACCGGGCTATCCTGGAGTATATACAAGAGTAACTCAGTATTTAGATTGGATCCAGGAAAATTTAGTATGAAAACAACGTTTATATGTATGTGCCATTTGTTATTGTCATCTAGCACATTTTACCTTAACAACCGACAAAATGAAATGCCTTTTTGAAGTTTTTTTTTTTTCGAACTTTTTACGTAACTACGTCAACATTATTTATATTATTAGATACCGTTTGATGGTATTTTCTGAATTTATACCATACATTAAATCTTTCGAATAGTTTCAATGTACAATTAGGTGGTACCTATTGATACCAGTTGTGTGAATCTTTTTCCTTTTTAACATAAAGATGTATACCTAATTAGAACAGTTTTTTCCTAATTGTTATTAGGATATTTGAAAGATATTTTTATCGGCAAAAACCCACGAAGAAAGGAAGAAAATTTTACTTTTTTATATTTTTACACTACTGTCTTTTGGTCTTTCATAAATCTATTCGAGTCTTTCTGGAAGAATTAGCCTGTTTTAAAAAAGGCACATACTATTTTATACCTTTATAACGTATTTTTATAAACATACCTATTTATTATAGATGGAACTGAAATTTAACAACTCTGTTTTTATTTCAATATGTAGTACAATTTTGAACATTTTCGCATTTATAATTGAAAATACATACTTATTTATTTCTTTTTTAAATTCATCATCGTATGATGTATTATTTATTTTTTATTGCATTACATAATTATCTGTAATGCTCATAAAAACATGATGAAAATAAAAAATTACGAAACGCAATATTGACGGTATTATAGATACATACGGTGTACCTACTTCTTTTAATATCTGTCATCTTTCCATGGCAATTATTGCCATTCATGCCTACTCATAAAAAAGATACGATGAGTGCTTACCGAATGAAAATATAAATAAGTCGTCGATCAGGAAAATTGAAGTGACCAATATTGTTGTAGAAAAATTGGACTGCATGCTGAATAGAAAAAATTCCTAAAAAAAGTAATTGCAGAAATGAAGAGTAGTACCTGCGTTGAAAATTGGATAAATTTTGCACTATTTAGTTTTCGAAAAACATGAACATTGAAAAAGTTATAAGAAACGTTGTATCAAGTGATTTTTAATAAGAGACGTACTTGCAATCTTTTCATTTTTTTTAATGCTACACCGAAAAATGAAAAGAGTTACGTCTAGCATTTGTCTTTTCAATTTTCAAAATAGGCAACTGATTCGTTTATGGTAGTATCTGCCCGTCGTGTTCGAATTTTAGGTCCTAGACAACCTCGCATCAGTCATCCTATCTGGAGCTGATGTCCCTCCATGTAAAATGGTAGCCCATTACATCTTTGCATTCTTGTAGAGCGAGATGTTTTGAGTTCCCATTTCGTTTACATTGTTCTTTCTAGGACGATGCATTTTAAGATCTTAAATCTTGTTGGGTAATTTATATTCAGATCAGAAGCACGCTAACATGCAGGCCTGTAGCCTCCCTAATTAACAGTGGAGGCTGACTGATGACCAGAGGATGCTGAATAAAAAATAGATCCTATGACAGGAGAGTAGCTAAGAAGGGTTGGAGGTCTGACCACTCCCTCTCGTAAGGCTAGAAAATTTGAAAATTGTTTATATTTATGCTAATTTTTAATTCGGTTTGCTATGTTGCATCGCCGATGGAAACCAGGCTGTTAAAGTCTATCAACCTGCAGTTGATAATGAGAGAGTGAGGAATCAACAAAATCCGTTTTGGGATCCTTTTCGACCATGTCAGGTATTTATTTTTATTTTTTCCCCCGAAACTAAAAATCATTAACTCAGTTCGATACCGACCAATATCGATGAAATTTAGAAAATAGGCTTAGATCGACGACAAACTTGATACTTTGGAGTGAGATCAACTTCTGGTCAAAATTCAGTTGTGGTCAAATTTGGGGGAGACAGTGTTGAGCGGTTAAAATCGCAAAAATTGTTTCTTTTTCAGCTAATCATTGGACAATCTAAAGTTACATAACAGATTCAAAAATCAGCTTCTTATGTCAATTAGGACGGGAGATATGAGGGTTTTTTCCTTTTTGACCTTGGAAAAGAGATGTTCTTCCTTTATTCGCTCTCTAAAGTGAGCTAGGAAGTTGAAATTTAATTTACAGATTTAGTATGGGTCTTAGACATGCCTTTTTAGGATTTTCAGGTATTCACTTCAATATCTACCTGTTTAGCTACCACTGTTTAAAAAAAAACATCCCAGAATGCATGTTTTGATCGTTAAAATGTTCATTTTATCAAAATTTCACCCTCATCGCTTTGCTCGGACATTCCAATGCGCACCATAAAATGGAAACTCCTCATTAAAAAAATTTGATTAGCAATGAATAAGTATTAAAAACTGAAGTATCTTACAAATCGTAATTGCCTATGTCGATAGAATTTTCCCAGGGGATGCCCAGCTCAGCTTTAGGAGATGCTCCTAGCACCCCCTCTGGCTACGGGCCTGCGTAAAATCTCTACAGATTCGTTGAACTTTCAGAAATCGATGATCTTCCAAGTGGAGGGTAACTACATGTATTTAATGTACTCGAGAATAGTGCGTTCTAGGAGAAAAATTTACATAGAAGCAAAATTACAGCGAACAAAAATTTCAATCGATAATGTGTTCTCAAATTTTTAATAGGGTCATGCGGTTTACGACATTATCGAAATTTTCTTATTTTCAAGTTTCTAAAAATTTTGCGACGACAATTCTTTTATCATCGTTATATAAAACTTGAAAATATTAAAATCACGATTATTATATCGCTGACTATAATTAGGTACGTCAAATTTTTTTCAATTCGTATGAACAAAATATTTTTTTTGAAAATGGTGCAAATTTGGAAACTTTTAGTTATTCTTGCCTTTGAGTGACTCAAAATGCCCATGTCACGATTTCGAAGTACGATAAAACTAAATTAATCAACTTCTTTTCATTTGATCTAGCTTGATGAACATTTTTAGTCACCATTGTAAACCACAACAAAAATTTTACTTCAGCAAATAAGCAAGTAAGTTTTACAAATTTTCACTCATCGATCGACATAATGAGAAATCACTGAAGATAATAAGAAACTAGGTATGTTATCAACTTCGCAGTTTTCAACTCTTCATTTCCTTAAATTTCGTAAAAAAAAAAAAAAAAATAATAATAAAACCGAAATATAAACATGCAAATAAAAAATCTTTTATCACCAATAAAATTTACTTTGGAAATAAAAAAAAATTCAAATAAAAACTCCCGTTAGAAAACTTTTACGATTAGCAATTTACATAACACTTATGTATATGTAAGAGTCTACGCTGTGCCGGTAGGTGAAAAATTATAATGGTAATTTTTTTCGCGATATTCGCAATGTCTGAACTTCATAGTTCGTAAACTTGTACTGAATTCAACATGAGATGCTAAACATAATTAGATACGTGTTAAAATAGAAACTGGTTTTTTAAAATATTATCTGCTGATCTTCGACTACTTAGGTCTATATCTTCGTGTACTTAACGATGGAAGCATAATGGGTCCCCTACATATTACATATGTATAAAGTAAAGGTGAGATGTTACATATGGCAACGTCGCTCATAAATGATGTTGCGCTTTTAATTAAGCCGGATTAATCAACACTGATTCACACCTTATAATACTGATCAACCTATCGATGGGTACGAACGATGCGCTAAATAATTCGTAAATATGAGATTAATAAGTATGTAACTGATGTTAGTTGCTTCGTGATATTTATGCATTTTACCGTGTCAGCAGCCGTTGTTAGCATTTTCAACGAATAACGAATATATAGGCTGAATTTTTTTTTTTATTTTTTTTTCATTAAAGAAAAAACATCTGCATTCGTTATTATATTCTTGGTTATACTTCTGGGAAATTATGAGCAAGAATTTTTCAAGCTATACGTTTACAACTAAGTTCACAATCATGGAAAGAAAATACACAAGCGATTTGCTGATTTAAAACGTAGCTAGCGTATAAAAAAAATATTACAGGCTTCTAAACTTCAAACAAACATCCACAGGTACGTACAACGTACGTAGTAAATTTTATTAAGAAAAAAATCTTCACCACGCCGTTTTATATATATATGTACTTATAAGCGCAAGTTTTTAATAATTCATTTTTAGTAGGTCCAGATTTGTACGAAGCTTAAATTTATTTCTAGCTCGTTTTCATTTTCAATGCCGAACGTTTGGCTCATCGTCTTTCGCATCCCAAGCCATTTCCGATTAAATAATGCTGGCTCGTCGTAGTATCTACGTGGTACCTACGTATACGTAGAGTAATGAACATGAATTTGTGCATTGGTGCATTGTTTATACTCGAGTAAATTTACTCTTATCACCTCGTTGGTAAAGTCATCGTTAATAACACGAAGTCACTGGTGGGAACAAATCAATGTCGGATGAATATCAACAAAGATCTTTTCACGATACCCTATGAATTTATTATTATCTAATATCTATAGCAAAATGTTCTTCAACTTTGGTATTTCCCAGTGTCCTCGAACAGCTTAAAAAAAAAAAAAGGTGGAAGGGATGGTGAAAAAAAATCGTTTTATGATTTATGAGCAACATTTTTGAAAGACGGCTGATTATTAAAGTGATGAGATTTATGAATCATTATATTGTTTTATGAATTTTACATGCAAATGCATCCAAACTAGCTACATATATAAACGAGCGTACAGCTTGTGGATACCTACTAACCAGAAATCAAGATATCCGGCCACCCACGCGTTTTGCCGCGCTCAGCGCCAACTTGTTTTTTGGTACCTAGAAGGCCACGTACGTTAAACAAATGGTATTACCGTATACACCGCTATGCTAGTTTATATAGCGAGCAAAACTGAACTAGAAAATATTCACGTGTGTGGAAAGATTATATAAATGTGTTGTCTTGATGTAATTTCAATTGCCGTGATATTTTCAAAGTTGCATACGCTGGTAGCTGTTTGATGTTTCGCGGATAGTGATTTTCGATCAGACCTCTCGGTAATGTCTTTATCCAATGTAATTACGCTGATAGCATTATTTTCAGTTTCCTTCGTTTCTTGTCAAATATCGAGAGTATTTCACGATTCAGTGTCTTCTCAGCAGCCAACATTACAGCAACAATTACAACTAAGACAAACAGCTTTAGGACATCAATTAAATGAGCTTGAAAGACAATTTCAGGTAGATAAACTCTGCATAAATTTACCCATTTTTATAATAACGCAAGTATTTCCAAATTTTCCCCATGTACCCCTTTACCTATTTACTCGCGTTCTTCATTAAGGCGTAACAGCCAGTTCTTCGCTTCAGGAACTCGAGTTACCTATTTTCTAAAAAAGTAGATTCTTTTCGCTTCATGTGCAAAGTACAATGTAGGTTATGCTTTTTTCTTTCACCGAAATGATATTTTTTTATTGATCAACACCATGAATATCAGAAATTTATATGCAACAAAAATCCCCGGTGTCCAAGTAGTGTTAAGGTGGGACTTCGTGTTTCGCGTTTTTTTTTCATTGCATACCTTTTTTGTTAAAGGCAAAGTTTTCAGGAGAAATGAATTTTGCCAAATTTTCAAGTGAAAAAAATCCAAAAAATGGCTCTGTACACGTGTCGGGAGTACTGTTTTCTACAACATATCCAAAATTCATCGAATTCCGTTCAGTCGTCTTCGAGAAATTCTGCAGAAACTTCAAATGGAACTGATATGGCAGAAATTTTTCAAAAATGGCAAAAATTCCGATTGAGCTTCTTTTTAAATGGTCTCTAATGTTTTATTATTTCAAATTAACATTATTCTTTGTATTTAGCTTAATTTTTTTTCATTATCAACTCTCAAACAAGAAAAAATGGAAAAATTTATTTGCCTAAAAAATACTACCTAAGAGATCGGGTATGCTACCTTTGCAACGCGAAGTCCCACCTTAAACTCTCTACATTAAAAATTGAGATTTCTTTGTTACAAAATATGTGGGTGGGTTGGTAACATCAAATATTGTACTCCAATGAAACAAATGAATAACAAATATTTACCACGATAACATTGCAATCAATACAAATTTTTTGACATGGATATGTCTTAGGACTGGCGGTCATTTTGTGAAAATGTGACATTTTTTGTGTAGTTTTTGATTTTTGAACTATATGTTAAAATGTTAACATGAATTTATGTCTTCAAAGTGGTACAATTTAATAAAACTCGCGATGAAAGATGTGTATGGCTGATTTTTGAATCTTATGTTAAAATGTCCAAGCTGAGTAATGTTTTATGTTGCGTTTTTGATCAAAAACTCACAATGAAAGATGATTATGAACGACTTTTGCACTTAAGTTAAAAAGTTGGTTTGGTTGTCCAACTAAAAAAATAAAAAAATTAAAACATTGAAAAATTGAAAAAACAAAAAAACTAAACAATAAAAAAATCAAAAAATTGAAGAAATTAATTTATTTATGAAATGTTAAGTGTGAAAAAATTTATGATACTGGTTTTTAATGTCGGATAAATGACTAATGAATGATTTTTGCACTTCATGTTTGAATATCCAAGTTGGATAAATATGAAAAGAAATTGGTGAGTAGGTGGTGTATGTTTATGATGGAGTGACATTTCATTAAAAATGTACACCCCGTAAACTGTCATTATAATGTTTTCAACGTTACATATCCATGATTCACAATGTTTCCCTAAAAGGGAAAAGTGACTGAATTTTATAAGAAAAAAAAATATTGATTTCACTGGGGGAAATCTATGCACGCGACGAATATATTTGGTGTTGAGGGGGGAGGGGTAGCAGAAAGTTTGAAAATTTTTAGGGCCTAAAATTAAAAGGTTCAGGACATTTTTAAGCTTCAAGAGTTTTTGGTAATTTTTTCAAATGATTGAAGAAATGGCAAACATATAGTTCGAGGGTTAACGTTTCTCATCCTTCCTGCAACGCGCAACGTTACAGTTTTGTAAAGAATTCTTTTACATTACTTTTTTGAAATTCTGCAAATACGTACTTAAGATCAGTGGTGCTCCCAGGAATTTTTCTGAGAGTATACATGAATAGGAGATAAAATGAGCCCCGACCCGACCAGGCCGCTCACCCAAAAAAACTTTTTAGACTATGAAGTTGATGAAAGCTACAAATTTGTAGACTCCGACTTCCCCGTTTCTTTCCAATAAAAGGGCTTCTACACCCCTTCCTTCCCGATGAAACTAGCCAATTATTTTGGAAAGGAAGGTGGTCGATTGAAAAATTGCCAACTGAATTTCATCAAAAACTAGCAATTTTAATTTCGTGAAAAAGGGGTAGAGATAAATTGAAAGATTTTTGGATGTGTAGTAAATAATTCTGTGTTTCGGTAACACAAAATTCAAAAACAACAAACGGATCGGTATCCATCCGAGCAGAGCGAGAAGGAACAATTAAAAAATGAAAATTTGAATATTGAAAAATATACCATTTCCAAGGGTTTTGTTTGAAAGAAATTTTGTAATTTCTAAAGACTATTTAGATTAATGGCGTAATAACCGTTGACTGCTGAAAGGGGAGATTTACTAAAATTTTTTTATAAAGAAAAAAATTTGTGATTCTGGTGAAACGAAAGCGAAAATTTTGCAAAATTTTAAGTATTAGGGGTTGGAAAATGAGGCTAAATACTAAATTTTACAATTAGCTATCTCGCGTGCGTAAAAATGAACAAGAATAACGAATGTAATTATTTGAAAGTATACAGTATATATGTAGCATTTTCAGATATTCTTTGAGAGTGTAATTACGGTGTATACAGCGTATACGCTCTGGGAGCACCGCTGCTTAAGATCGATAGTCGTTGTTCAAATCACGTCCCTAGTAAAAAAAAGTAGTACTTCATAATACTTTTTTTGCTCAAGTACTATTTTTGAATTCTTGCAGTATTTAATAGTAGTACTTGAGGAAAGTAGTACTTTGAAAATACTACTTTTGATTACTTGAAACAGTTAAAAGTAGTATTTGAAGTACTAAGGAATACTTTAGTACTACTTAGTTTGCGAAAATAGTACCACTTAAGTACTACTTTTTTTCTTTACTAGGGGTCTAATGCAAAATTCAATTTCAAAAATTAATCAATCGTGAAAAGACCTCGGTAGAATTAGGTACTGGTAATTTATCAATGCCTCTCTACGTAAGTTGACTAATCTAATTAGAGGAAGTAAGTAAATTATTTTGGAAACCATAATCGCCTGCTTTTAGAAATTCTTTACTGTTTTCAATGGTTGATTCCGATATAAGCATGAAAATATGTCTAGCTATCTAACTACCGAATCAACTTTGACTTGCTAAGAATTTCGTGTAAATGTTTCATTCGATTCATTCGCGAAAACCAACAAATAAACGCTTAATCAAGTTAATTACTCGTTAAAAAAATCATTTAAACACTTCATCCAGATACCTACCTTATTTTTATTATTTTTATTCAAGGTTAATCAACAGAATGGGGTTGTGTTTGAATCTTTAGTTAATCAAAAAAATAACATACTACAAGAATTGGCGCTCATACAAAGTCAGCTGTTCCAATTGAAACAGGATTTTAGCTTACAGAACCAAAAACCAAAATCCGAAGATTTACTAGCCCCCGTACCACAAATTCTGAAAAATGACCAGAATGATAATTTATTTCTGAAACAAAAAAATTTAGCTCAAGATATCCGTTTTCTTGATGCGCTAGAAGTACCACCGAATTCGTTACCAATTATTCCCGAATCTGATGTTTTTGCATCTCCGCTTGTAGAAGATGATTTACCTTGTGTTTCCACCGTTAGTACCGGATTTTGTAAGCCTTTGATAAGGTGTTTGGCATTTTATGCCGACATTCCAGAGCTACGTAAACAACCGTGTCAATTGAGAGAGGGTGAATTCGGTATTTGCTGTCCTGTTCAAGATGGCACACAAGGTAGGTAATATTTTATCTCATATTAATTATTATTTTTTTTTAATAAATTATGGGTAATTTTTCAAATATTTATACGTATCAAACTAGTTATGGTAGTTGATAGGAAGAACTTACTATGTAAATATTTCAGGTTTTCCAACCGTTAAACGAACTGGAGTTTTGGTTCCACCGCCACCGCCTCGAGTTGTAATACCCACTTTTACTCCGCAGCAAATAAATCGCTCCATATCGATTGCTTTGGAAAAACTACAAGATAGGAAATCACTCGTTTCAAATTTATTCTCTCAACGAATTTTGGTTCAAACTGGAACTGCAGCTGCTTGGCATCAAGAACTATTTCCAACTTCTAATGAAACTCTAGAAATCGGTGAAGGTGCTCAAAAATCAGTAGAAGCCAGCGTAGAATTGGTCAACGAGTAAATATTATTTTTTTTTTAATTTCAAAACCGAGTGATTTGCTGTAATTTATATCAAATTTTATGGAGGGGGGATGAGGTAAAACAAGATAAGAGAATTTTTGAAGGGAACAAAATTGCTATCAATATTTTTAACACAACTTTAATCAAGATTGTAAAATGAAAGATGTTTTCTATACCTACATATTTAAAACATTTCTAAGTAGGTATTGCCGGTTATTTTTTTTCATTAAAATGTGATCTCAAAATTAAAAATTAATACCCGCAGTGAACCTGTTTTTTCTATTGCCAGTGTGTGGAAACAACGGTAATACAGAAATTATACAATAGGCATATTTGTATTTTGGTTTCAGTTTTAATTTATCGCGGGAACAAGGAGCATTTGGCCTTCCAAAATTTAGTATTTTGAATACAGTATTAGCGGATACTTGTCCAAAAAAGGCATTTTGTAGAGCTCATAAATATCGTTCCACCGATGGATCTTGCAACAATTTAAATCATCAACAATGGGGTACTCCAGGCACAGCTTTGCAGCGTATTTTGCCTCCTAAATATGGCGACGGTTGGTTCTCTACTATATGATCATCATTTAAATAACAAATGGTTTTCAGTTAATTGCAAAAAATTATTGTAAATTTAAGGAGTAAATTCTCCAAGAACACTAAGTGATAATGGTGTCCCACTACCGAGTGTAAGGTTAGTGAGTTCAAGTTTGGCGCAAGATCGAGATATACCATCTGACAACTACACCCTATTACTTATGCAGTTTGGGCAGTTTATTGATCATGACGTCACGCATACTCCAATTAGTAGGGGTCAGTAATGAACTGTGTACAAATCAATTCATCATCAATGGGCATGGTTTAAACTTACGTATTTTCTACAATATTCGGTTTGTAGGACAAAGCGGATTTGGCATTTCATGTTGCCGAAATGGAAAGCCTATTGATGCATCTTTGCGTCACCCTGATTGTTTTGCCATTGAAATGCCTCCAAACGATCATATGTTTTCAAAATTTGGAGAGCAATGCATGGAATTTGTTCGCTCTTTACCAGCACCTCGACCAGAATGTAATTTTGGACCTAGAGAACAAGTAAGATGAAAACCGCAAGAATGTAGTCAGCATCTCATTTACATTAGATACATTCACATTCATACATCCAACTTAAAAATAATCTTCACTATATTTTGTTCTTTAATATTGCTCGTAACAAATCTTTCACTTTATGTTATTTAATAATATCTGTTGTAGATGAATCAGATAACCGGATATTTAGATGGATCGTCAATTTATGCATCATCGTTGGATGTGCAACGAGGACTACGTCAGTTCCAAGGAGGTAAACTGAAGGCGCAAAATTTCAGGGGGAAAACACTATTACCAGCTAATCCGTCCGAATGTTCTGACGAAACTCAGAATTTAGCATGTTTTACAGCTGGTAAGAAACTTATGTTGTGAGTATTTTCATATAAATGGAGTATTAATTATTCAGGTATTTTTTGCCTTCAATATGGTGATGCATCAACCATATTAACAAGAATATGAATACGGTTTTCGACTTTTATCATTACAATAAGGAAGCGATAACTAAGGTATCTCTATATTTACACTTAGTACTAACTTACTTACTGAACATGGACCAACAAATTTATATTCATTTTTATTAATTTTATCTTTATTCGTCATGATTAAAAGCATATTTTTGACTCCGTCTCCCTTCAGAAGCCTACAATTGCTACGCTACTGTGCCAATTAACTATACGATGTTCCTACAGTCCGTTCAATTTGAATTGAGCTCTCACCACTGCAAACATAATTATTATAAATCAATGATTAGAAGACCAATATTGAGCAGATTTCTAGCAATTTATTTGGTTTATAGCATATTATTTACATCTTTGTTCTTATAACTAGGGCTCAGTTTAAATTGAACTGACTGTACGGTGTGTGGATCACCTTCTTGCTTTTTTATACCCAAAATAAAAATTATACCCATCAAGTATGAAGGCACTGGGTGTTTCCCATTAACTTCCCCTCCCTTATACTAGTAATTAGTCAAGTGATGAGACCTACATGCATAATGGTTAGCATAACCAAAAAATTGAAGGGGCTAAGATATACCATTTTCAACATTTTTTGCCCAAACCTACTACCCACTTGAAAAATTTAAAGAAAAAAAAAAAATGATGGTAAAAATTCGCTGTTTGCTCTAAAACACACAGTACACAGGATGATCCATTTTGATAGTACCTCCTTCATATCCTTAAATAGAGCAAAACAAGTTGGACTCATGTAGCATGGGTTGCTTACCCAAAATATTGCAGGGAATGTGACAGGCATTTTAATTTTAATTTTCAAAAATTTCTAATTTAAAAACTAAAAATGATAGAGATGTCTAATTTACTTCAAAGTGCGGCAAATACAATGTAGTATTTCCAGTAAAAAAATTAGGGTATAAGTGATGCGGTTCGTAAAATAAGACGAATTAAATGTAAAAACATGTTCAAAAATTTTGAAATTTTGTAGTATTTTTGTTCGTCATTTTTTAAAAAGTTTTTTAAGTACCCAATTAGAAAATGTTTCTTGGAGTAATAGAGTACCCACCGCCACTTGACATAATTAAATTTTCCCCAACTTGTTCAGATATTCTGGAAAAAAATTTTTTCCATGGAAATAGAAATTTTAACAAAAAGCTCTTTTTATTGAAATATTCAATTAATTTTATAAAAAATATCAAATCGAGTAAAAATTTTAGTAAAGGAAAGTTTTTTGTCGAAATTTATTTTCTTGAAAAAACGGAAAAAACAACAAAACGATTTCTTTCTAAAATATTTAACCAACGTCTAAAGAATTTGATTATAGGTACTATTTTAAAATGACTAGCAGTGCACTTTCCACTCCATGGTCAGTATTGAAATTTATCAATTCTTTTCTGAAATCAATACATTTTTGTTCTCTATGAGGAAGCAACCTTCAGGGTTTCTGCTCAAACCATACACTACTTAGTCACTTTGAAGATTTTTAGTAGGGAACTCACAATAACTTTTTTAGAAATTATCCACAAAAAACTAAAAAAGTTACAAAATTTTTAGTTATGTTTTTTTGTACCCTTCTTGATTTTTATACCACACATACTGGAGAGTATATACCGTGCTTTAGAGCGAACAGGAGATTTTTATTATTAAGTATTGACACATTTTTGAAGTGAATGGTAGGTTTGAGGGAAAATGAAATGTTGAAAATAGCATATCTGAGCCTCTTTGATTTTTTGGGTATGCTAACCATTTTACATGTACATCTCACGAGTTGATCTATTATTGCTATAAGGGAAGGAAAGTTGATGCGAAACATCCGGTATAATTAAAGTTGAAAATATCTCATGAGCAATTCTAGTGAATAAAATATAACTGTGCAAATCATAGTTTATCAATTTCATTCATCCGTATTTGGAAATAATTATCTTTGGACGTGGTTGGGTGGCAGGAGAGGGAGGGGGAGTAGTCATAAAATAGGTATCAAAGTAACGAATTGAATAGTAAGTTTTTTTTGATGAATTTATATTCTTATAAAGTAGTTTATATGTTAATAATATTTATGTGCTACTCTATAGGTGATGGACGAGTTAATGAAGCGATTGAGTTGGCTTTAATGCATACCATTATGTTGAGGGAACACAATCGAATTGCAGGCGTATTAGCTAAACAACATCCTAACTGGAGTGATGAAGCATTGTTTCAAGAAACACGAAGAATAGTTATAGCGGAAATTCAACATATAACCTACAATGAATATTTGCCCATTATTCTGGGTGAGTTATAGATATAGATATCGTATTATTTTTGCGTAGGTCTCAACACTCGGAGGGAGGAGAGATTCTGATCATTTGTAAGATATATACGAGTAAATAATTAAATATGAAGTATAAATGTAGAAGCGGTTTCGAAAGAAAAGCAGTTTTAATTCAACATTCAAAAAAACCGAGCCCTTGCGGCTCGTTTCTTTGAATACACCTATCCCTGCTATTTGAATATTATTTACATATTGGTAATGAATGATTGTAGAGATTTTTATAAATTGATCGACACTGTATTTAAATTTACGTTAGAAATATTTTAACCTATTATAACGCGAGTACATGTATTTACAGGAAGCAAATACGTAAACACATTTCAATTAACATCTAAAAATTCCGGTTGGACGAATTTATATGATTCAAATTTGAACCCCGGAATCACTAATGTATTCGCTACGGCAGCATACAGATTCGGACACACTTTAATACCATCCAACGTGCAGTACGTATTAAATGTCTGAATACAAATATTTGTACCGCTCTATTTACCCACTCTGATAAAGATTATCTAATTACTGGTACGTAGTACCTACCCGCTTAGCAATACACGAAGAAGGGCACTTTCAGTTACCTATGAAACAGCTCAAAACATCAAAATAATCTGTGCACTATGTTCGCAAGCGCGGATTTACGAAATTATTTCGACAGGCTTGTAAAGGGAGGAAGAGAAAATGAAATTTTATTTTTTTTTAAATTGTTTTTTTTTCCGCTCGCTAAAAATTTGCCCATTTTCTCGACAATTTGAAGATATAGAACTTTTTCTTTGTACAAGCATCTGGTATCAATTTGAAACCAAATACTTGTTATTTATTTGCTGAAAAAAGGAAAGATATGTTGGCTTAATATTAGTTTAAATTACTTATTTCAGGCAAAACCATTGTAAAAATTCAACCAAGACTTTTATCGTTTTGTTTTGTTTTTATATTTTTATTTTGAAACATATCTAGCGGTTACGGGAAATTTGGTAATATTCGAGAAAATTTACAACTGAGTAAACAACATTTCGCTCCTTTTCCACTCTACAAAGAAAGTGGAATTGATGATTTCATTCGTGGGTTTTCTTTTCAAAGTTGCCAAATGGCGGACAGATTTTTCTCAAATGAAGTAAGTTATATTCAGAGTATAGGTATTAGTGTAGGTATTTTATTTCTCTACCAGTTCCATTTTTTTTTTTTTTTTTTTTTTTTTTTTTTTTTTTTTTTTTTTTTTTTTT
>FIZR01012100.1:8947-23658 GCA_900060175.1 Ferrisia virgata
CTGAAGGAGAGAACCATTTTGAAAGAGCAAACTCAGGGCTATACTCTTGATGCATAATATTGGCATGTTACTTCGAACTTTTTTGAAATATTTCAAAAAAAAATTTTGCAAGATTTTTTTTACACATTTTTTTACATTTAACTTTCATTTTTTCTTCTCTTAATCATCCAATCATCATTTTCTTGGTCTCAAATTATTCGCCAGACTTTCCTCTCTATAAATTAGGAACTGTAGGGAAAAATTTACTCTTTTCGTTCAAAAATTACAATCAAAATCTTAAAGAACCTCGTTGCGAAATTAATGAAAAATTGAATTTTCCATACAGCAGCAATGAATCTCCAGATAGGTAAGCAACCATCATAACGCATCTGTACAAGGTATGGTGTACCATCCGCCCTAATATTATCGTCCACCCCCATAACACCCTGTATAACCAAAAATTCTGTAAAAGTTGCATACTACACAAGGTCCACGATTTGGATGTTTTTAAAATTTTGCATTGCTCCAACCCCCCCCCCCCCCCCCCCCCCTTTTTATTATTTTTCCTTTCCCCCCCCCCCCCCCCCCCCCGTATGAACAATTTTGATAATAAAAAATTTACCAAAATTGTGGTTTTGAATAGTGGACATGATAGTATGCAACTTTTGCACTATTTTTGGTCTTATGCAAAATTTGCCTATCTGGTTTATTTGAAGGGGCTACAAAAATTCAAAACTATGCAGCCCCTTCAATAACGAAGATAGGTAAAATATGTGCATAATAAAATTTGTAGGAAATATGTTTGTCTACAAGGTCTGCTATGTAGATTGATGGACTGACTAAAATTTTCAAGTTACCGATTTGTTGTATTTTAAAATGCTTGTACAACTTCATCGGCGAGTAAAAGCGAGGGTATTTGCATCTATGTACACGGCAGATCTATGCTATCTATCTCGATTTCCATAAAACGAATAATTTCGGTACTAGAAATTCCATTCGACGTTAAAAAAAAAAAAACTCAGGATATAGCACATTGAATCGGGTGATTAAAAAAAACCTCGAGCGATGCAACTATTTCTTAAATGTATAAAAAAAAATTCACACACGAGCTAATAACCTAGAAAATAATAATAAAAAATTTTCCAAAACAATTTCAGTTGTCTGGCAGGTTTTTAAATTCGCAGACATAAGCCCGCATATCTAATATATTTCCGTACAAGAGTATTTTTTTTTTATTTTTTTAAATAATCAATTAGTAGATAATCGTTCGTTGGTACGAGAAGTTTATATTTATAGCATTATAACGGTATAGTAAAAGAAGCAATAATGCGAAAATTATTTTCAATTATAGCCACTCTTCTGTTCTTCTTGTCGCTCATTTCAATACAACATTTGTACAAACAACCACCATAATTTACATATGTTGTTCGTATTTGTGTACCAAATCCACACTACCTACACTGACTAGGTCATGGTGAACATAAATAAACGAGATCGTTTCCAACATTTGGTACAAAAAGAGACAACGAGCGAAAATATACGAAAAAAATGAAATAAAACGTCGAGATTTTTTTTTTTTTTAAATTAACGTTATTGTTGTGACAGGTCGATGATCGGTTGTAAATGTCACAAGACGATGATAATTTGCCAAAGAGACAAATATGATTTATGATTTAATTCGTACACTTATATATACCTGCTACCTTATACGATTGCCTCGTTCGATGTAATTCACATGCATAAGTATTTGTACATAAGATTAAATAATTAAAAGCGCCGCCAAACACTTACCAATTATTGACTTGAAGTATCGTTAGTCCGGTATCTTGCGCTAACTGTTTCTTTTGATCTTCTGACGGGTACGGATGCTGTAAGAAAAACACATTCAAATTAGATTTAAGTCTTTTAAAGCTCAATATGCAATACATAAGCATTAATGGTATATTCAGGTAAGTACATATTGTTTGCATTTCTCAAAGCGACGTTTTCAGAATGTTGGAAATCTGATGACGAGATTTTCAATGTCCAGATTATGCTTGTGAAGCTTTGAACTTGAGACGAAGTTATCTTATTACGGCGATTGTATCGTCTTATACGTAAATGGATTAGGTTATGGGATTTTCAAACTTTTTTTTCTAGCTAGACCTTTTTGAAAATAAACGGGTTATTTTAAACAACAGTCTATACTGAAAAATAAAATCAATAAATACGTCCACTTTCAAGAAAAATATCGCTGATGATTTACAAAGAAGGGGGGGGAGAGAGAGGTTGTAGGGCAAAACTATTGATTTGTAAAAGCATAACTGAAACTTTTTAAAAACCTAAATACAAGATACGTATGTTAAATCTACATGGCAATTTTCAGTTTTTTATGATGATTTCAGCTGATTTGTTTCACGTCTAGAAAGCACATTTAGAGCACTAACTAAATTTTTACGTCAATGATTAGTGAAGGGGTGGGAGGAAGAGAGTACTTATGGCAAGAAAAACCATACATTTCATTTTCTGACTAACGTTGAAAGCTTCTGGCAGGTTATAAAACTGTCCTAATATCTTTCTAGGTCTTCAAAAAGGAATTTTGTTGATACTGTTCCCCTTCCACATCGACCTTAGCTTATGGTAATGATCAGTAGCCAGCAATAACTGTTTTTCTTTGAACATAACACACAGAAAATTCGCTTAAAAACCAGAAAACAAATTTCCCACCTGTTCTAATCCTTCTAACAAGCTGACTTTTAAATTTATTTCACGAATTGTAAATGTTTGCAATTTTGGTAATTTTTAAACCTCTTCAGCCCCTTTTGAAACTAATTTCAACCTGTTGTCCTTCACTTATATTCTCGTATCTTCCCTCCCACCATCCCCTCTTCCATTCACTCAAACTTAAAATAACCAAATTAAAAGATTTTAAGTAGGTATTATTACGAGTAAAAAATTTTTCAACTTTGAGATTAAAGAAAAAAAATTCAAAACATGTGAAAATCTCAATCAAAATAGACTTATTGGAAGTGGGCCTGTACCCTTTCATTTTCTCAAGTTGTAACCTTAATTTTCTCGGTTTTTCTTAAAAAAAATAATTAGGTAAATATATTGTTTCGGGAGAACTGTATCGAAACGCGTTAAATTTTGACAATTTGATAGTCAATGCGGAGCATGGAGCCGTTCAATCGAGAATTTAACTTGATATTCGTTCTCGGCACAGTCGAATTAGTAGAAATCGATATGCCACAAGCTACTTCAACATTTTTTATCATCATTTTTTATTAATGCGGTGGCGGGGGAGGGAGGGGGTGGGGTGTATTTGAAAGACATTTCAAAAACCAAGCAAATATATTTAATCAGCAGTTATTGACATATGCATTCATTTTTATTCACTATTTTTTGAGGGGGGGAGGGCATTGATGGTACCGGACGAGGGGGTGGGGGGGTAAATCTTCAGATTAATAAGTATCGATGTGTTAACTAATTTCTTCCTCCTTTTTCTTCTTTTTTTTTTTGAATTTTGACTAAAATTTAGGACCCCTCTGCGCCCTATGGGGGAGGGAGGGGGGTCGAAATCGCATTTTGGAAATTAATTGGTTGAAACCAACATAAAAAGGCATCTTTATGGTGATTTTTTATACAGTTTTAAACTTTTGAGCTTATCGCCCAAAGTTTATCTTTCATCTTAAAAGTTCGAACTTTGAATTTTCAAAGATTCGCTTTTCAATTTCAAATATCCCTTCAGTCGTGTAAAAAGTCCTTTAAACAGATTCATCTTGAGCCTATAACCAATGTTGAAATATGAGCCTTCAAAGTTAAGCAATTTGGCAAAAAATCGTAATCATTCGAAAATTGCAAAGACCTCCCTCCCCCCTCCCTCTACCCCCTGAACAATCCATACATTAGAATGACATTTTCACCAAATATCAAAATCTATAAACTTATTTATTCCAAAATGATACATTTTTTTTTTTATCAATCAAAACAGAGATTAGAGCGAGTAAAATACAGTTTGTGGGGAGGAGGAGACACGTATTATTTTTTACATAATTATACTGGAATAAAAAAATCATCAGCGGTGATACATTTTGAAAAAAAAAAAAAGAAAAAAAATCCACATCAGAAAGATATTATTTTCAGTCACCGGAGAGCAATTACCGATCGACTTTTCGTGATTTATTTTTATTTTATTTTATTTTTTTTTTTCGTTTTGTTATTTCGTTCGCAAATTGCCAACTGTTCTTTTAACGCATAATATAAAAAAGATTCGAATGTAATCCGCAGGGATCACACATCCATTAAGAATTTTCTGACAGATATTGACTGGAGACTTACATACATATCTACTGGCAGATACGAGGAGAGGACTATATACCGTTTTTGGAATGCTTTTCAATCGATTATAACGGTACTTGTCGAATATGTACGATAACTTGTGGCGGTATATAGATTAAATAAAAGTGACATTAGAGTGACACTTTATGACGAGGAACAAAGAGTAGTCGTGCTAGTCACCTAGATGAATTGGTATTTCGATTTTTAAAGACAAACTAAATACAATTAAGCTGAACGGCTTTCCTCTTTTTAATGATCTTTTCATCGAGTTCTTTAATTACTCGACAAGAAAAAAAAAGTACACACACACACACACATACACACCAACACGGACAAAAAAAAGAGAGAAAAAAATTTTCTGCGGCACGTTATCAAAACGACAACGTAGTGGCAGGCGTTCGTATCTCGTACACAACTGAGAGGGCGGCGTAGTAAATGGCAAAAGAGAGTAAATTAACATTAATGGGCGTACACTGACTAAGCACAAAATTGCAAACGTATGCTGGCAGTTTTGCTGGGCTGGCTGGCTGGCTGGGATGCCAGCGATATCTAATTGTACGTACGTAGACGTACGTACGTACAAACGTACGTATCGTATACGTATATATATACATAAGGAGAGAATATTAAAAACCGTGCCTACGGGTGAGGGAGGTTCAGTACCGCCTATTTCTGACAGCTATCGCGTATTCGCCTCGTGTATTATATGTATTTGTACTCTTGGTACAAATGTATGTAATATACCTACCTACCTACCTTCCTACCTACCTACCACCTACTGCATACAAGTTAGAATACGATTCGCGAACGATATCGAACCTGATACATATATTCGAATGCTGGATTTAGTATATAGAACGATTATTGCCATAATAATGCAAACTGTACTGTGCAGCTCTTCTGTACATCTACTACGTATCTATCTATCTATTCGTATGGTATAATATAACGATGCGACTTATACGTCAACTCTCACACCAGTTGAAAAAATCGTGACATGTCACTAAACAATGACGTGTGATTCGAAGACGTATGGATATCGTGATATCTCAATTGTTAACTAATCTCGCCGTTTAATGCCGACCATTTATCCGAACGCACGCGCACACATACACACACACACACACACTCATATAACGATCCATGATGGCCCTGTAGTCTGTTCACCAGCCGGCTACAATTATCGAATAATTGAAACGTATACGCACGATCGAGTCGTCATCTCTGATCGGTATTATACGTACAACAATACCCATACTCGTATGTAGCCTATCACGCCTCCTACGCAATATAATTAAGCCTCGCAGGTATAACTGTTTGTATTTTTTTTTTTTTTTTTGCTTATCAGCGAAATACTCTCTGCTCTATTGAGTGAGTAATTGTACTTAGAAATTTTTCACTCAATTCTGCACCCTTTCTTTTTCACAATACGTATACAATGGACGTAATAGAAAAAGAAAGAAAAAAAATGAACACATTATACGTATAGAGATAGGTACATAGGTAGAGGTACCTCCTCTAAGACTTCTTCTACACACACACACACACACAGTACACATCAAAGTACATACATTTATGCGGTCCGCAGTAGGTAGTGAAAATTGTACGCTCGATGCGTGGAAAACGTTCTCCAGATAACAATGCCGAACGCGGCGCTGTAATGTGGCCAACAACCGAGATAAGAAAAGCCGAGAAACGATCCTCGTGGGAGGATCTCATGCAATATGCAAAGGATAACTATGCTATATGGCCAAACAGCCAGAGAAAGAAGAGTGTGCTGTTCTACTGTACATACCATTCAGTACGTATTGCATCAAACCGAGACTCGGATGCTGTGTACGACTCCCATAGGATTGCTTTATTGTCAGACGACCAAGGTGTATCGAGGACCAGATTGAAAATACCCTCAGCGTAGCATTGTCGAAAGTCGATCTCGCTTCGGTTTCGCCGCATCTTACTCTCTCTATATTTGAAATTAAATTGGTCGGTGTTCGACCGTTGCCCAGAAAAATACTGATGTATTGGCGACTGGCGAGGTGGACGGAGTAGGGTGCGGGGGGAGGGTGATCTTCGTCGCCGGATTTAACAGATTCTAACGAGCTATTATGATGACACTTTTGAAAGGAAACTGTAACTTTGTGTGATGATGTGTTTGAAACGTTCCCTACACAGGTTTCCTCACATTCTCTCCAGTTCTGAGTAAAAATCTCTACTCTGAGAAGGGTGAAATCGGACCGATTGTCGAAAATACTGTCTTATTATGAAGTAAATTGAAACGAAGGAAGGGAAGAACAACTTCTTCAGGTATTTTGGGAAAATTTTCAATTTTGGTTGAAAAGTTTTCAATAAGATGAGACAGGAAGAGTAGGTGGAGGAGGGCTGTAAATAAAAGCTATACTATTTTCACGAATTACTAAAGAAAGCTTTCAAAACGGAGAGAGCCGGACTTGGGGTTTGTTTCTAAAAAAATAAATATTTATTAAATTAGAAAAAAAAAAAATTTCAAAAATTTTGTCCAGTCCTCGAACCTCATATGAGCTTTAGTATAAGAGACTGAGATGAAACTAATCTTGGGAGAATTTCCAAAAAACTGAAATGGAAATAATAATACTGAATTTTTGAACGAATTTCAGGCATTGGGGCTACTCAGAAGCTTGTAAGGCTGGAGCTAGACTAATGAACTTTGAATGAAAGAATTACTGCTCTGCAGTCGGAGCACAATCGGTGATTTTAGTGACAGTTTTGGTTTTCAGTTTTAGTTTCAATTTCTGTTTTTTCTGATTTTAGTTCCAGTTCCATTTTCAACTTTACTGCCGAAATATTTACTTTAGTTATTTTTCCATTTTTTTGATTTTTCTAATTTTTGAGTCTTGGTTTCAGTTTTTGTTCTAAATTTTAGTTCCAATTTCGACATCAGTTCTTAGATATTTAGTTTAAGTTTCAGTTTCCAGCTCCAGTTTCAATTTGAATTTTGGTTTTTAAATATTTATTTTAGTTTTCAAGTTTCAGTTTCAAGTTGAAATTTTTCTGTTTCGATTTCTAGTTTGCGATTGTTTTCAAGGTTTAGTTTCAATTTCAGTTTTATATTTTTTTTGTTTACAGTCCAAGTTTCAATCTTTGTTTACTAAATTTTAGTTTTGATTTTCAATTTAGATTTCGATTATTTATTTTAATTTCCAAGTTTCAATTTTCAATTTTTAATTTTCAATTTTTGGGGTTTGGTTTCATATTTGCAATTGTTTTCAATTTCAAGTTTTAGTCTCAGTTGTGAACTCCAATTTTTGTTTTTAGAATTTCAGTTCCAATTTCAATTTTAGTTTCTAAATATTTATTGCAAGTTTTAAGTTTCAGTTCCCGTTTTATTTTATGAACCAGTTATTTTGATTTCCGAGTTTCAGTTTCAGTTTCAATTTTCGATTTAAAATTTCTTGGTTTTGGTTTCCCGTTTGCAATTGTTTTCAATTTTTAATTTTAGCATTAATTTTCAGTTTCCGCTCCCATTCTAATTTCAGTTTTCATCCCAAGTTTCAATTTTTATTTATTTAATTTTAGTTCCCATTTCAAATTCATCTTTTAAATATTAACTTTAATTTTCAAATTTTCGTTCCAGTTTTAGTTTCTGAGTAGTTACTTTGAATTCCATTTTTCAGTTTCAATTTACAATCTTCGATGTTTGGGTTTCGGTTTCCCGTTTGCAATTGTTTTCAATGTCGAGTTTTAGTTTTAATTTTGAGTTTCAATTTTCATTTTTTGAATTGCAGTAACAATTTCAATTTTAGTTTTTAAGTATTTATTTCAAGTCTCAAGTTTCAGTTCCAATTTTAGTTTATGAATTTTTGTTTTGATTTCCAAGTTTCTGTTTCAAATTTCAATTTTTTGTTTTCGCGTTTCATGTTTGCAATTGTTTTAATATTAAGTTTCAGTCTCGATTGTGAGTTCCAATTTTTGTTTTTTGAATTTCAGTTCTAATTTCAATTTCAGTTTCTAAATATTTATTTCAAGTTTCAAGTTTCGGTTCCAGTTTTAGTTTATGAACAAATATTTATTCTGTATTTCCAAGTTTCAGAATTGATATTCAATTTTTACATTACAGTTTCCATTTTTCCATTTTACTCGTTTTCAATGAGTCTCAATTTTTATTTTCGAATTTCAGTTTCAATTTCAATTTCAATTTTCGTTCCAGTTTTAGTTTCTGAGTAGTTACTTTGAATTCCATTTTTCAGTTTCAATTTACAATCTTCGATGTTTGGGTTTCGGTTTCCCGTTTGCAATTGTTTTCAATGTCGAGTTTTAGTTTTAATTTTGAGTTTCAATTTTCACTTTTTGAATTGCAGCAACAATCTCAATTTCAGTTTCTAAATATTTATTTCAAGTTTCAAGTTTCAGTTCCAATTTTAGTTTATGAATTTTTGTTTTAATTTCCAAGTTTCTGTTTCAAATTTCAGTTTTTTGGTTTCGGTTCCATGTTTACAATTGCTTCAATATTAAGTCCCAGTCTCAATTGTGAGTTTCAATTTTTGTTTTTCAAATTTTAGTTCTAATTTCTATTTCAGTTTCTAAATATTTATTTCAAGTTTCAAGTTTCGGTTCCAGTTTTAGTTTATGAACCAATATTTATTCTGATTTCCAAGTTTCAGAACTGATATTCAATTTTTACGTTACAGTTTCCATTTTTCCATTGTACTCGTTTTCAGTATGAATCTCAATTTTTATTTTCGAATTTCAGTTTCAATTTCAATTTTCGTTCATAAATATTTATTCTAATTTCCAACTTTCGTTTCCAGTTTCAGTTTCAATTGTCACTTGATGTGGGCTGATTTCCAGTTTTCAAGTTTTTTAGTGCTAGTTTCAATATTTGCTGTTTTGAGTTTCTTTTTCTAAATAATTATGTATTCCTTTAAATTTAAAAGTTTCAATTTTGGTTTTCAATTTTTGCATTCCAGCATCCAGTTTCAATGTAATTTCGATTTCTACATTCCAACTTCTAATTTCTACTTGCAAGTTTTCAATTTTCGATTTTTCTATTTCTAAATATTTATTACGACTTCCACACTTGGTAATCGGATGTTCCAAATCAATGGAGCTGACTGCAGAATTATAAACGAATAAAAAAGCATAAAATAAAATTTACTTTTCGGTTCAGCCACGCAAACAACACGAAAGGAAAAAAAAAGCCATCTATGCGAATAATATCAACATCGATAAGCTCGTGTTACGTATAAAAACGACTATTTTCCACTATTACGCTCAATACTGCAGATCTCAATTCAATGCTGCAGCACAACTCTCACAAAAACACAACAACCAACAAGTACGTATACAAAATGGGTGCATAGAAAAGCGTGTAAAAAGCTGGAAGGAAGGAAAAAAAAAAAAACCCCAACTAGTAAGTAAGGGGTAACATCGTCGTAGACGGTTTACACAGTCTGTTTGATTATTGTTTTACCCGAACTGGATGGATTTTAGTGCTCGCTAGATGGGAGTTTTATGTCTTACAATATCTTTCGAACGAAAAACTGCTCGAAAAGACAATCACAATATCCGGGATTGCTTGGGAAGTACCCACAGCAACGGCGAAAAACGCTTTCGAGATTGTTTTCGTATTGTTGTACGCGTTTTCCTTTCTACGAAGGGCGGACAGGAGGCAGAGGGTAGCGTGGTTTTTCTTCTCTGTTCGCTTTTCTTTCTCTCTTTTTCGCAATACCAGTCAACGTGACGGTGTAAGTTGTTGAAATTTAAATGTAAACATGCTGGATGTGCCTTTGTGAGAGAGCACCGTCGAGTATAATACTGAAAAACAATACGTTCTTTTTATTGCGTGGTAAAAGGAATAAAAAGAAGAAAGGGTTTTTAATTTTTAGATGGAAATTATAGGTTGTTGTTTTTCACCCCTTTGTTTTTTTTTTTTTTATTTCTGCTACCTAGACTTATCCATAAGTATACAGTTGTTCCATCATCGCGGTATATGATTTCGCCTTCGCCTTCGGCTTCGTCGCTTTTACTTTCTCATCAATAAATGAACTACCTTCAAAAACCTGCTGTATAAATACAGGTGGATATGTTAGGTACCCACATGGTAAAAATTTATGATTACACTGTCAGATTTTTTGCCTCTTTTCACTTCGTTGGGGGGAGGGGGGAGGGTTCTGTACGTGGTGACGTTCTGTTTGCTAGAAGTTTTCCAACAATAAGGCGTGCATCGCAGCAGGCTGATAAATTTAGAAATTTTTATTCGAAATTCAATACCATTCAGACGAATAATAACACTTCAGCTAAATCGAAATGTTAGCTACAGCAACATGTCATGAATAAAATTGTATTGATTTTGCGGTCTTCTGCTGTATTCTCGCCTTACATACTCATCCTCCTAGCACATCTCACTTCTTACACTTGCCTATTTACCTACAACGTATTTGGCAAAGAAAATAGCGAAAATATCGAATCGAGCGCTAGCTCAGTATAAAGAAGCCTATTTTCGCTCTTCTTTCTTTCTCTCTCCGTCAAACTGTTATCTCTTCCATTCTGGCTTATACTGGTGTGTATGTGTGAGTGTGTAGTTGTGGCTGTGGTTGCGGCTCTCTCTTAAAATGCAATCTGGGCGAACCAGCAGAACGAAAATAGCGTGCGAATCGCTAAGAATCGTGAAAATAGCGTATTTACTGGCAAAATGTACGCCGAGCTACGTCGCCTTTCCATTTTAGCCGATTTCAGATTTCATTTTCCGCGGGTTTAAATCTCAGCGGGCCATGTTGTGTCACATTGATGTTCAGCCAAGCAAGATATCGGACTACGATGTACGCCATCGTCTCTCCACACACACACACACACATACACGACGCGCTTATATGTGTAGTGTATATGGTGTCTCGTACTCCCCGGGGACTCAATCTATGTGCACTGTGTTTTGGATTCTCTGGGCCAGGCGTAGTTTTTCTTTCTTTTCTCTTATTTTTCCTTTTTTTTTCATTCCTTCCGTATGTAATGGTATGGCATTACGACCCCCCTCCCCCCCTAACCCACTGTGCTAGGGCAAATTATACGATGGAAATTGGGTAACGTGATGGTGTGGTGTCGGAATATGTGGCGAAAAAATGTAAAATTCGAGTAAAACGCATCGAAAAATGTGAATGTAACGAAAATTTGTGCAATTAGTTTGAAAATCTACGAAGGAATTCAGTACAATTTCATAATTTGCCTCAATTTTTCGAATTTTTTTTTTTTCAATATGGAAAAAATTGGTAAAATTATTGCAAAGATGGTTGAAATTTGATAAAACCAACGTAAAATTTTACCATAGTTATGGAGTATTGAAAAAAAAAAAATGAAAATAAATTTAAAACATTTCAAAATCGTTTCAAATGCATTTTACTGCACTTTTTTTCTGTTTTAAATAGCTTATTTGTCATTTTAATAGATTTTTTTAAAATGTTTTTTGAATGAATTTTCTTATAACTTGTAGCAATTTTTCTGTTACTTTCATACGAGCAATTTTTTTTTGTCATTATGTACAATTTCTATAACATTTCGATGGATTTTTTTGACAAATTTAATTAATTAGTATTTTGTGACATTTAAACTCATTCGAACATATTTTAAACGACTTTAAACTTAATTTTTTACAGTTATTGTGATAATTCAATTGTCTCGACGACCTTGTACATGATTTAGAGAATTTTTTTTTCCGGATATTTTTATGAATTTTTTAAGGTTTTTGAAAATTGTTTATCGTATTTTAAAAATTTTTTAAAATATTTTTCAACTTGTTTTTCGCTAATTGGACAACTCGAGTCTCGAGTCCTTTGCATTTACTAATTGTAAATTTTACAATTGCTTATGCTAAAATCATTTCAAACATTTCAAAATTTATCAAAAATCATTGCCAGCTATAAAAAAAATTGAAAATTTGAAATAAAATTTGCATATTAATGATTTAAATTTCTCACCACAATTTCCATGTGTATTTGCAATTGCTTACCGGGTAGGGGGG
This sequence comes from Ferrisia virgata, assembly GCA_900060175.1. NCBI lineage: Eukaryota > Metazoa > Arthropoda > Insecta > Hemiptera > Pseudococcidae > Ferrisia > Ferrisia virgata. Next base: position 21,231 of record FIZR01012100.1, read on the forward strand.
AGGGGGAAGTGAATGTAAAGAAGTTTGAAATTAACGTTTAACAAAGTAGATTTCAAACTGTTTTAATCTGGTCTACCGTCCCCCCCCCCTTCCACATCACCATGTAAGCTATAAAATTTCAAACTCGAAATGAACTTGAAGCTAATTCTTAATTTCTTTTTTTTTCTAATTACCCATAATCGTGAAAATTTTTTGAATTGTTCACAATTTTGAGATACATTTTCTAATTTCCCATAACCGTGAAAATTTTTGTGCAAATTTTTTGAATTTTTCAAAATTTTTGAAATACTTTTACTGCAGCAGTTTGAAAATAAAATTTATTCTTCGGAGTTGGAAACCTGAAGAAATTTTTGGTTTAGTTTTGGTTCATAGTTTCAATTTTTTTCAGTTTTCAGTTTCGTTTCAACATCAGCTTTTCAAGTTTTGGTTTACAATCTACAGTTTTCAGTTTAATTTCAATTTTTAATTTTTTTGAGTTTAAACTTCAGTTTCAGTTTTGCTGTTCAATTTTTGCTTTTTAGTTCCCAGTAAACGATTTTTCTAGTTTTTGCTTCTGGTTTCAATTTCTGTTTTTTGAGTTTCAGTTTTAGTTTCAATTTCAATTTCAGTATCTGAACATTAATCTCGATTTTTATGTTTCAGTTTCAGTTCAAGTTTTATATTTCATAGCCTTAATGCGGTGCTCCTGTGGAATGTGTAAACATAATTTCTTTATTTTTTATTCCACATTTCTGTTCAGTTTTCAGTTTTTAGTTTTAGATCTATTGCTTTTCAGTTCCAGTGTCACTGCCAGTTTTTCAATTTCAGTTTCAGTTTCACTTCTTTAGGCCTACTGATCAAATGTTATTTTCCTAACTTTGTTTACATTGGTGCGTAGGTATAGTGTGTGGGGGGAAGGAGGAGGGGTAGGGGGTAGTAATTGAACTTCTGTTTAAATTCAAAAACAAAATTTTAAAACTGGTACTGAAAAAACGTTTAAATATTGGTTTCAAAATTTCAGTTTCATTTTCAGTTTTCACAACCCTTAGTTTGAATTTTCAGCCCTTGAAATCAAAACTGTGGTCTTAAAACTGAACCCAAATCTGATGAAATATTTCAATTTCGGTTTTAAAATTTCAATTTTGATTTTTACACGTCAGTGTCAGTTACCAGTTTCAGTTTGTGAATTTTTTACTTCAATCTTACGTTTCAATTTTGATATCAGGTTTTACAAACCAAGCGTTACCTCTTCTTGCAACACACATTGAGGATCGTGTCTGAGAACAATACTTATGCTTAAAATTGCGCTCAATTGCACGACAAAATTCACACAATGATGCATATAAATTGAGCAAAATAACGACGACCGAATTCTTTTAAGATTTTAAATTTCAACTCGATAAAACAAAAAAATGAGTAAAACCAATACAAAAGTAGTCTAAACTGAAGCTCTTCGTGACAATAAGTATTGTTTGAAATAAATTACTCGATATTGATTCATTGAAAGTGAATTTTCGCAATTTAAATAAGCAACGTGTACATACGAGTAAGTATTTTTCCAAAATATGAGCCTTTAGTTGGCGAAATCCGCTAATGTCATTTTATATATGCATATAGAAAAGGTCCACAAAATTTAGATAGGTACATTAACACAGACCATACGCACGACTGGTATACCATTACCATTGTGTATAAATCATTATAAAAACCGCATTCTAAACACGGGCTAAAACACGATAAGCTACGTACTGTGTAGTGTGTAGCTCTGCTAATATGCATATGCAGAAAGATAGGTAGGTAGATAGGTAGATAGGTAGGTAGGTAATATAGAAAATATATGTTACGAGATATGCCATAGTCTATATACACGTTGTACATACAGTTGTACGACGAGTAGGTAGATAGGTAGGTAGGTAGCAGGTACCTAGCTAGCTAGCTAGCTAGCTAGCTAGCTAGCTAGCTACGATGATGATGAAACATTATGACGACGACGACGACGACGACGATGAAACTCGAAATATAAAACAAATATTTGAGTTAGGGCGCGACTGTATCTTATAGATTATGAAAAATGGCGCTAGACGGATTAGTATGCGCAGACATACGTATAGAATTAATAAACGTATCCGATCCGGGTACATAATTCATAAAAGTATACAGTACGCGTATTCGCCAACACCATCGAGTCAACTCGAGCCAAAAAAAAATTTACCATGCCCAACATACCCATCCAGTAGTAGTAGTACATCGAAAGGAGGGTGAGAAAAAAAAAAGGGTTGCAAAAATCTCACATTATGGATATATACGATAAAAAGAAAGCTCCTTCCACCAAGTCTAACGATAAAAATGTTCGCATGTTAAAACAATCAAAAACGAGCATTTTTCTACTTCTTTTTACACGATCGTAAAAAAAAAAAAAAAAAAAAAAAAAAAGGAAAAGAAATGTTTT
>FIZR01012105.1:0-24092 GCA_900060175.1 Ferrisia virgata
AAAAAAAAATAAAAAAAAAAAAAAAAAAAAAAAATAGTAAATTATAACTTTTTTGGGAATTTGAATGATCCTTCCTTCTCCTTTACATTGTTTTTATACCTTTTTATATACCAGTGTTCAGGAAAAATTTTGTGCCTTACATGGGAAAATTTCAATTCACTAATAATTCACGCTTTCAATTTGATTATTTACTTATTATGAAATTGGCAAAATATTAATGAAATAAACAATATTGTATTTGTAAAAATAAACAAAAAATTGTTTACAAATATTTTGACCTACATAAGTACGTATTTCTTGAATCACAGCATCAATTTTTCGTTAAGAAGTTGATGAAACACATCTTATTACGTATCACCAATTTTGGACTTCTCTCACAAAATTTTTATGAAAAATTTTATCAATATTGTATCTGTAAAAATAAGCAAACATTTTTTTTACGAATATTTCGACTCACATAATCTTAACGAATGAGCTTCCTATTTGTTGTTTTTTTCATTAATATTTGCTCAATTTCACAATAAGTAAATGATCAAAATATCACAACATCCATTCCCATAGAGTTTTTTGATCTTGGAAAACTCTTGTAAGCTCAAAAATAAATTTCTTTCAACGAGAAGGCGAGCTGTAAAACGAAATTTCGCAAAATGAAATTATTCACGTAGCACGTACATAAGTCTGTATCCCTTCACAGGTATTACGATTATCCCATTACAAAGCTACTGTGTATTGTAGCACCCAATACCACGTCTAACAAATCATTCGAATTACCAAAGCGCATTTAAACGTCAAACGTCTCTTTAATATTTCAGGAAACCCCGTCACTTCGAATTTCTAGGTAAGTAAGCGAATAAGTAAGTACATACAAATTATTAACGAAATTTTTAATTCGTAAAAACTTGCCAAAAGTTGCGCGGTTCGGCAGAGTTAACGTTATTCTGGCAGTATGCCAATATTAACAGTCTGTTGCTTTCAAAAATACATCCTCGTACCCGAATTTCGATAGCGATAGCGCGCGAACATGGCAGAATAACCGGAAATTCGTTTTTGTATTCTTAATGCGAACATCGCATCGCCAGTCTCTTCAACACTGGCAAAAGTGTCGAACGATGGTATAATTTTCCTACCCTTTGATTACTATTTCGATTGTAATATAGCAATAATCTTACGCCATATAGTACACTTTGTATGCACAATATACATATGTATACGTTCAACACCCTAACACGCTTGATGATTATAAGTATAGATCCTCCCTATGGTGGATTTTTCATAATGTAAACGATACCGCGGGGGTTTCGTGATTTATCACCGAACGGACAATAATACTCGTACGTACGTTTACGTATCGCAATTTTGACGATATTGTACGTATCAAAGAGTAAGAGAAAGAAAGAGTATAAAAAAGGGGAGATGTACATACAAGACGGTATAATTTTATGGCGCCCACAGTTATACACATAAATACGTTAATACTGCTTTAACAATATTAGATAGGTACTTTTGACTCGATGACATCGTCGTCGTCGTCCGTTTATTATATTCGTATACATTAAAAAAAAGTTAACAAAGAAACCGTTTCGGTGTAGAGTTTAATTTTTCATTACTTCACTCGTCGTCGACGAGATGCAACACGAGACGTATCGATCGATCGATGTTAATTTTTCTTTTTCATCAGTTCGATGATAGATACCTACCTACCTACCTACCTACCTACATAAGGTATTCATACACGTATTTTCGTGCCTATAAGATATGTTACGCATATATGTAGGTACTTTACTGAATTATTGAACGTAACAGTAAGTAGGCTGTAGCGTTGTACGTCTGGTTAGTGAAGAAAATCTACCAACCTATCTACTCGTATTACGTAAACTTCGAGTGACGAATGATTTAAATTAATGACCAAGTTTCGTTTCACAGGTGAAAAAGTAAACAGTTTTTTTAATTGACTTATCAACCAACGGATCGAGTTATTTGGTAGAATGAACAAACAAGACAGAAACGCAGATTATAAAGTTAAATTACCAACATAAATAAGGGAGGAGAGAAAATGCTAAGCCAAGGCACGCTGCCGATACGAGTCCGAAATACTGTACGTATATTTCCTGCTTCTTTTCGCGTGCTATGCTATGCTATGCTATACCATGACATGCTACGCCATGCCGCACACCACGCCACAGGGATATGGTTTTTTCAAACCAATATAAGGGATTTCCCCCTCGATTTGATGAATGTTTTTACATCGCACATTTAAATAATTATTGAACTTCTAACCCTTTATTACAAGGCATTAAATTATCTCGACATAAGTATTATACGTATAGAAAACTTCTCACATTCGTCGCGGCTGATTCGAGAGGTTAACTCGATTATGGTCGTTTGTTGTAGATAGGTACGAGGAACGTAACCTACTACATAAAGTAATATTGCACAAACAAACCGTTGAGTTCTTCTTATATGCACCTCGACGTATTAAGTATTTATTAATATAAGTTAAATTGGTAAATCGGTAACCCGCAGATTTATTTCAACGTTTAAAGTACTGTATCGAGCGTCGTGATATACTTATCTCGTCATATTTTATAAAGTAGGTACATTGAAATAAGTCTACACCATGTATGCATTACCTACCTACTGTTATCTGCAAGGTAAAGCTCGCTTGTTATGCAATGTCATCGTAATGAAGTTGTCGTTGCTTTTGATTATTTTAATTTAAATCCTAAAACGGGTTTTCTTTTTATGGGTCACGTGCCAGACTACCCTCTGATTTCAGACAGATACACAAAATAACGTTAGTTGGTAGACGACGAGCCACTAGCTCGCGTAAATTCGCGTGCTATTGTTGTTTTTGTTTTTGTTTTTTTTTTTGCTTATGTACCTACCCGGCATGACGTGCACGTTTTTCACGCTGAAATGCCTTCACTCTCCCTTTTGAATTTTCACCATCCACCAGGTTTATGTTGAAACGTTCGCTTGAAACTATAGAAAATAAGTTTTTTGCCCTCTTCACCTTTACAAACGTCTGCATATACTTAGCTCCCTTTATTTATTTTTCGGATTGAACGGTAACCTTACTTCCCAACGAGCGATTTCGTCTTTTCCAATAGTGAAGAATTAAAAAATGTTTCGAGATGGTACCTAAATATAAAATAGGCACTCGCTTAGCAACGTTTTTAAATTAGTTTAAAAGTTTTGGTTAGCGATTAATTTTTTACAAAAGATGTGAAACGAATCACTTAACGGTACCGCTTCAACAATTTTTGTAATACTAACCCGAGCTTTTAAATATCTTTCTTCCTCTGCGATAAAGTGAAGTTTCCTATCGTAGAGTGTACAACCGACGCGATGCTATTGAAAATTTTTACAGATTTTGAACATCTATCAACTTTACGAGCGCTTTCGAATATTGTGAAATAAAATCCATTAAAACGCAATAATTCTTATCAGATAATAGTTATCGCCACCATCAGGAAATACGTCTTATAGTAACAAATTCACCCTAAGGAAAAATGATATTATTCGGCAATATATTCTGTCACATATCATAAACACGGATGCGGATATCTACTCGAAGAGAACTGAACTTCAGCACTTTTATTTATGCAGTAACACTTTACACTGTGTTAGCGTTCTTAAGAAAAAAGATGTACCGTTGTAAAAATAGCTAGTGTAGCTATACCTATGCTACCTGCATGAAATAATTTGGCCAATTACAAAATAAACTAGTACTGTCCGTCGAATACAGGGTGTTTTGAGAGTAGACGCAAGAGATCTCTTCTAGTGACTAGGCAACTCATACCGAGTTCATGTATGTATGTTTGCCTAGCCTCTGAGCCGCAAGGGCTGATCTGCACAGAGTCAAAATTTTTTTCAATTTTGTAAAAGTTTTTCAAGCAAGTGCAGCCTGAGAACCAAAATAGTTGGAGATTAGAAATTTACTCGAGGTAAAAGAGAATTTTATTTAGATTACCACAGTGTGGTTACAGTTTTTGTAATTGCAGAACAAGGAAAATGAGCAGTTGATAAAATAATGAGAAAAATGTACATTAAAAGTTTTAGTTTTAATAATGCTTGTTGAATTATTTAAAAATTTGCTCCCATGACACATCAATTAAATTGATGTTAATAATAGCAAAAAAAAGTTAGCTCTTTTCAATTCCGCAAATCTCATCTCTCTCTATCTCATTTAGACGAAAAATTATGAGCATTTGAATTCGGAAGAATAGGAATGAAATTTTGAAAAAACTATAGACACTAGAACTGTAATCTGTTTCAATCAAGAAGGGACTAAATATGCTTATTTCTGTAGCTAAAATCTCCTATTTTTAACTTTCTTGAATTGATGCACATTACTGTTAACATTTCAGGTATTGGTAATTTTCATTATTACTTCATTTTGGTTACAGGACTTCAATAGAATTAAACGAAAAAATGTATTTTGGGAACGGGAATTTGAATTGAAAAATTGAGCATACAGCGTACAAGATGCGTATCTGCAGGTCATAGTGGTAAACAGGGCTGCGAACTAGAACCAGAAATCACTCTTAACTTGTTTAAAATAAAAACTAGAACTAAAACCAAGAAAAGTGACATCAGAACTGGAATCAAGAGACTAAAAGTAGAACCAGAACCAAAACTGTTTTGGTTTTGGTCCCACAGACCTGTTAAGGAGACACGAAAGCAGGTAGAATTTGACCAAATATTACAAATATTCCCATTCCAATTTTCTTTTCACGAATACCAATCAAATTAAAACAAACGTACTTTCAATTTTGCAAAAAGTGTTCTCAATTAAGCACAAAACCTTACATACCTATAATACTGTATTTTTGGTGCTGTTTAATCGTCTATAGACACTGGCGACAAGATGCCCATCTGCAACTCACAGCAGTGAGGGGATTACACTAAATTCCAGAATAGAGTTGTTCATGATATAGTCATTAAGAACGCTGTTCATGGTTTCAGTCTAGAGAAAGAGTTGCTCTAAATGGAAGATGGTCTTCTAAACAATAGCAGGGACTTGCTGATCAGTGCTTCTACAGGATAAACCATGAGTGACTTTTTACCAGTTCCCCTAACTTTTGGTTCTACCAGATGAATATCTTGTAATTCCAATGTGTATAAAGCTGTCGTGCTGTTGTGACAATGAACCGGAACTAGAATCAACACCTTGAAACCAGAACCAAGACTGGGACTAGAACCATAAAAACTGGAATCAGAACCGAAACCAAAATCGTTTTGTTTCCATAGCCCTGGTGGTAAAGGAATTGCAGAAGAACCCAGTGCTGAGTTTCTGACAATTATAGCCATTAGGAGCGCTGTTAACTAAATCCGGCAGGGGCAGGTTCTGAAATTTCTGCATTTTGATTGGTTGAGATCTTGAAGTTTGTATGCGTTGCCGCAAAGTCATATAGCACTGTTAGTTTTAGTCTAGGGAAAGAGTTGCTCTAAAGTTCTAAACATGGTTCTAAACAATAGCCAGGCGGTAGTGATTATTAGCGCATCTACACTCTACACAATAAACCGTCTTCACTTTTGGGGCCACCAGATGGGCATCTTGTAGTTCCAGTGTTTATAGAAAAAAGTTCAGAAATAGATTTCGATGAAATTGAAAATCTGTAGCGCTAGTGTAATTATGCCAGGGAAGGATCTCTGTTCAAAAGTCACCTCAAATTGTCATTTTGCTTAAAAAAATTCTGGTGAACTTCGCCTTTTTTTTTTTTTGAATTTTCGATTTTTCAAGGTGCCAAATCAAAATTTGAAGGCGAAGTGCAAAGCTAAAAAAATGTTTATCACGTTTATTCGATACTATTTCGTAACTATTGCCTCTCTTAACGTTTCGATTTTCGTGAAAAAATTTTAAAACGACTTATCCCTTACAGTTTGCTTTATTTTAATGATCAAAAGCGTGGAAATTTTGTTATTTTCAAAGTCTTAAATCTTTATAGCAAAGTATATGTTAATGACTAGCCCCCTGAAAATATTTATAATTTTTTTTTAATAATCAGAGTTAACGCCAGAGAAGTTACTTTCAACTGTAGTTCAACTACTTTTCATAAACGGGTGCTATCTTAATCCTTGTCTTAGTTTCAAAACGTATAAGAAGAATTAATGAACACAGTTGCATTTTGTGATGTTTATAATAGTAAAAAACCTGTACAATGAATTCTTGATGACTGAGACTGTAAAACACCACCCATTTCAGCTTTTGCTACCAGTCGAGAAATTTTTTAATTTTTCAAATACGTAGCTGAATTAAATGTACCAACAGGTAGGCATCAGGTAGGTACGTAACACGTATATTATCAAATTCCGACATGAATTTCTTCGTATGCATGGGACTTACCTGTGTCCCGACGAGTCTTTAAACTAGATGCCTATTGCCTTTACTCACACAACACACTACATAGGCCACGAACATCAGCAAATTATATTTTTTTGTTCACGTAGGTATGAATAATCTATCAAGCTCTTTAATAGATTTTGTAAATAACTCACGAACAAGTTAACAACGCTCGCAGGCATTTTAAGACTTGTTCGATCTATAATAAAGAAGAATTCGCCCTCGAGCATGTTTCGTATTCTTAAAAACGAAATCCCCTATTTTTATCAAAGATGCACGAATGCAACTTACCCTGCACATCTCACCCTTATCATAAACGTTTCGATACGTCTATGAATCTGGATCAATTCTGAAAAATCTACGAGGGAACTACGACGAATCACTTGGGTATTTGGCAGTGGTTAATTTTCTAAATCAAGTTTTCCCTCGAATGTGACATGTATGTAGGTAGGTATACGTTCATTCAAAACTCAAACCGAAGTTTCTATTAATCATCTACCCAAGTTTTAAAAAAAGAATTCAATAATAAAATGGCACATGTAGATAAAGTTACTTTAACTTTAACCTTATGTAATTGAATTTTATAAAAAGTCATCAATTTTACCCTATCCCTGTCCCTGTGCAAATATCTTTTTGTTTAATTTTTATCGTTTAAGCCTTTGTAAATAATAAATACTTAATATACCTTCAAAGTAATTCAATTCAAATACATAATAACTCACCGCTCATAAAATACGCCATCTATGCCAAAAATCTGAAACAAAAAAAACAACAAAGTAGTAGTTAGCTAATTAGGTATTGTTTCTTTAAGGCAAAAATACTCATTCCTGTCAGCCTATCTTTCCCTATGATTATTAAAAAATAATACAATCTACTTAATCAGAATACAATTACCGAAGATATAAAGTAGGTACATACAATTTGAGCCAAGGTAACTGAACTTTGAAAATCAATCGACTATATCTATCAGGTTTTTGTTCGTATTTTCACATGAACAAATTAATTTTTAGCAGGCTGGTTTTTGTATTAATCGAATCACCTGAGGGCTATTCTATTTATTCAAAATGCATTTCCTTTTTTCACGCTTAGACGCATTCATCGTCGATCTGATTTAATCAAGGTGGAGCATTAACTGCGATAGTCCGATTATGAAAGTTACACGATGAATTTAACATTTTGAAATAATAATCGAATAAAGCATACGTAATATACACCTCTGCATTCATCATCTCACAAAAGGTTCAGTACCTATTCCAAATAAATATCTCTCCCTGTTTGCAAAACAAGAACGCAAGGTACAAAGCGTGAAATTTCATACACCACCCAGAGCCCACTTTTTAGAAAGATGAAAAAAAATTAATTCCTAATGAGATTACATCATACGCAATTTTTTCGCCGAAAAAACCATTACCGTAAAAATTCATTTTCTGGACATAAATTACGAAATTTAATTCTACAAGACTTCAATATCTCCCTCGTAAAATTATTTTAAATAAGCTAACCAGCGTAATATCGAAAATTAAAGTCTTCAGCGTCGCTAAAATTTCCCCTAGGAGGTAACGTTATGCTATATTTTTGCGCTCGTGTTTAACATGTTATTACAAGCTAACCTTAAATTCAAAACAAGTTAAGTTTTTAAGCTCGCCAAATAATTCACGAATAGGGAATTCCATCTTGTAAATTCGTTTATACGAGGGTACGACAAACTTCACGGACATATTAAGATATTAAACATAAAACGAATGAGGGCGAGAAATTATGACCGTTTTTCTGCGTGCTATCTGTTGAAGCTGCGAATCATAAAACAATATTAACGAAATGAATACGTTGCAAACATCATTTTTACAATTCCCAATTACGCAACCAAGATTATTTCTCGTGAATGAAATTTATTGGGTATAAAAAGGGAACAAAAGAAATTACCAAAACTATACGGCAGCCGTATTCCGTAATCAGTATAGTTTTCTTCTTCTTTATATTTTCCTATTTCTCTGAGATATTTTTTAAAATTAATACTAGAAGTTTTTCCCCACTATTTTGAAATTCTTATTTTATTCAAAGACAGGAGAAAAATGAATCGAATTTTTCAAAACAGTAAGAAGAAGTGGATTTACCAAAATGTAACTGAGGATTAAATATAGGAAGACACCTACACGTCTAGAAGCAGGTACATTCAGAGAAAATTGGAATCCGGAAGGATTGAGATCCAAGAAAAAATATTCGTACGACTAATTAATTTCTCAACACTAATGAAAATTTGCTAAGGACCTTAGCAGGCTATTCTGGAGAGCTCTTTTTCTCTTCCCAAAATTCAGGTTTGTCTGGGGACATTTCGTTCTAAATACGTATGATTTTCAACAACAACCGTCAACTTAATACTTATGGTGAGTGCAAAAAAACAATCATTTACATCAAAATTCTATCAACTATCCCTTCCTAGAAATAAATCACAGCTTCCTGAAAAAAAAAACTACCGTATGGATTTAGGATGAACGATCGAAACATATTACGTGATACTGAATAGATATGTGCTAATGTAGCAGTGCGAGTCTGAGAAAAACTTGGTTCTCTTATATTGAAACTTCTGCAATAAGATATTCTGATATTTTCTAAATTCAGTCCAGTCAAATTAGCATTGAATAACGGAAAAATTTATGGATCAAATTTTTTTCGTAGAATTGTAGATCATCCCCTCCTCCCCCCACCCAATATGGTGCTCCTCCTTCTATATCGTCATTTGTGCCCCCAAAACAATTTTTCACTAATAACTTTATCTAACTTTGTTCCTAAACGCGATAGAGAAAAAAAGTTGGTTTAAGAAATGTAGCTGATCCAATTTACAATGAAAAAAGTTATAACATATTTTTTTCGAAAATCGACTGAAACACTTTAAAATCAGTTTGAAAAGGATGCGTTAACATGATGTTCCACATAATGTTTCTGTAGTGTCGCGAGAATTCGCGCCCAACGGGGCTTAATTCTCTCTCAGTATACCTAATTCTGCTCAATGATTTTTAAATAGCTGCAGTATTTTGACTATACAAAGGTAGCAAAATAATTCGTATTTCAATTGAATAATAGAATGAATGAATAAATAAAAAATTTACTTTATTTAATATAAATAATGAATTTAATTTTCAAGTTAAAAAGCATAAATAAAATTAAAAGACAAAAACACCCTAAAAATTTTATACATACATTTATATTTATTTGAGGTCTAAACAGGGAACGTATAAAATTTTGTTTTTTTTTTGGAAATCTGCAAACGGTGGGGTCACAATAGTTGCACAATGACTTCAAAATAATGTGGTAAAAATTTCAGCTTTTTAACTCAATTTTTTCAATCTGCAAAACTGACTCAAAGTTCAAAAATTCCCAAAAAATCGAAAAAATTGTTTTTGAAAATTTCGTTTAAAAATGTAATTATTATACATATTTAAACTCAAAATAATCGTTGGTAACAACTTTTCAACATTACCCTCTTTTTAAAAGATTTTTTTAAATGTTGCATTTTGTTTTTCCAAGATTTTCTGAAAAACTAGGACGAAAATATTTTTGAGAAACACCTCCTCCCCCTGCCGAAATGGATATATGACATCAATTTTAGTTAGTTAAATACATTATTTCAATTTTACCTCCCTTAGCCGATTTGGTATTGTATCAGAAGATATCAAAGATCCAGAGTCAGATAGTTGTGAAAACTAAGGTGAGAATAAATCTATTTTATAATTTTAAAATATTACACGCATATTGTATCTTTATTCAAACAGTAATTAATTTCACATGAGGCAACATAGCATATAGTCCATATTATTTGTTTAAGTATGCTGAAAGAGAACTACGTCCGCGTGTATACGAATATTGACCGCTGGTTCTCGCGACGCGACAGAAACATTACGCGGAACATCACGTTAACGCATAACGTGTCCTTTTCAAACCGATTTTAAAGTGTTTCAACCGATTTAAAAAAGAAATATGTGATGACTTTTTTTATTAGAAATTTGACCGGTTACATTTTCTGATACGACTTTTTTTCTTTATCACGTTTAAAAACAAAGTTAGGCAAAGTTATTGGTAAAAAAAATCTGTTTTTGGGCAGAAATGGGGATTTAGGTAACGAAGAACCAGTCCGATTTTGGATATGTTGTTTAGGGGGTAGTGTACTATAAATCCTGTGAAAAAAAAATTTGGTTACAAATTTTCCCGTTATTTCGTCAAATTTTGTACTAATTTGACTGGACTAATTTTATGTAAGTAGGTAGGTAGGTTCTCTTGTTATCATTAGTTACTTCGCTGTACCGTGCTAACTAAAACCTCCTCTATAAACTAAGCAATAAATTTGTTTTAAATTAAAAAATTTTGATTACTAGATCTCTTCGAAATTCTTGAATAAAGTTATTACGTTTACTTTATCCTTGCTTTCAGGCTTATTTGCGGTTAGCTACCAGCTAGGTACCCTACCTGAATCATAGACCAGCGTGATACATATTTCCTGATAAAATAATCTTGACACATTTTCAACGTATCTTAAAGATTTCAAGACATTAAAAATTTGAAATAATTTTTCTTTTTCATTAAAAAAGAATCCTCTTTACAATAGGTAATATTTGTACCTGGGAAAAACAGAAACATTTATAATACCTAGCTTGACTCAATACGAAAAAATTGGCACGGATACAGGTACATACACTCAACCCATTAGCACTCATTCAAGTTATTGGTGCTAATCAATGGACAACCTGTTGACGATGAACTAAGTCGCCAGATTGGTTACCAAAAAAATAATACCAGACAATGTACAAACCATATGAATAATTAAATTACCCATTGTAGGTACAATGTAGAATGTGCGCCAGCTAAATATGATTTACAAATTAATCATTTCATAATTTAAGAAAAAAATGAACACACAAATAAACACAAAGTTTATCGTATAAAATTGAAGTAAAAGTGTATCTTACTCGCTGAAAAATTTTCGTTTCTTTAAAAAAATCACGTCACTAAAGCAAATATAAAATACGTTTAAATAATCGACCACAAATTTTAAAATCATTAACAACACCGACAGCACTGCAACACAAAACCGGCGTCACCAACATCGTCGAAAAAATACCATGATACAAAAAATTGTTAACAATCGAATGACCGAAGACTGAAAGTCGAAACACGTAATAATCCAACCGCTCACGAACTTCAGAAAGCACAACGACGTGATAGTGAGAACATTCGTATAGTGAAGGATTCTGAGTATCCTCGCGAGGATCATCTTACACGACGACTGCGTCTTCGCCACCGCATTATGACGTCACTTGATTCATACACGTTCACTAGTTCAACGAACGTGTATGCACCTGAGACTGCATATCACGTTAATTGTAACTGTATGATAATTATAGGTTTAAAAACACATGTATGTACGACGATCTATTATTAATTTTTTGTCTTTTTCGACATTTTTAACAAACCAAATGAAAATCGTACCAACACGTTTACATTTATGAAGTATTTACGATTTTTGTGAATCGTAATAGGTACCTGATTTGATTAATATGCACAACAACACAGATAATTTTCATCAACAAGTTTGACTGGTATTCGATGACTTTAATAATCGATCAGAAATGTTTTTTGCACTGATAATATTACTTTAAGTACATTCTAACATACCTTACCTACGTAGTTGTACTCAAGTAACATCAACTTCAAATATTTTTGAACGAAATTGAAATTTACAAAAAGGTAAGAAATTTTTTCTGTAAAATTTAAAGCATATTTTTCAGAAGACAGGTGTGAATTGGCAACGATTCAAGGAGCTCAAGACCAAGAATGAATTGCAAATGAAAACCAGAAAAAGTTCAAATCATGTTCAGAATATTATTTTGATTTTCTCAAAATTGTATACCTTTCCAGAAATTACATCGAAAATATCCATAGCATATTTTTTATTTTGTAACCACAAAGGGTACCAGGGACCAGTTTTTGCCATTGAAAGATTTTTTTAATTATCTTAACAGCAAGCACCTGTAAACTCGAAATTATTTGTCGTTAAAAACCTTCGAATTGATGCAAAAAACACGTATCATTATAAAATTACTGCACCAGGAAAAATTTGTTGTTATAATTAGAGAATAATTGAATAAAATTAAATGAATACCGAACGAAATATTACAAATAAAAAAAAATTGTCGATATTTCAATGATTAGAATAGCAAGCTCGTAACCTCTCAATATGCACATTATGCACCTACTATGTACAAAAATAGGTAAAATGAATGAAAGTAACACACATAAAATTTTTTGATGTTTGAAGTGCAAATCAACCTCTGCCCATAATCTTTACAATATTGTGAAGTAACGAACAACACGTCAAACAAACTTAGCTTTAATATCGGGTAGTTTTTTAAACCTTGTCAATATTAGATTTCGTTTTACTGTGTCAAATGTGTATCTACTGATTCGTATCATCGATGCAAACGAATCAACATGTAGTACATTTGCTTTTAAAACTATATTAATCTTATACAAACACACTTTTGCTGTCGATATTTTCAAATATTTACTAAAAATGAAGATAAACACAAAAATAAACGTTTATTAAGCGTTACTGGAATGTTGTTATGTATAAGTGAACCATCGAGACACAGTTCGTAAAAAATAATTACAACGGATCAAAACATCCTCATAAAGTCGTACGAAGCGTCTTTGATCTAAGCAAATTTATACACTCGGTACATTTTATTAATAAAATACCATATCGACAAGAATGGTTTCACAATTACGTATACATAGGTAGGTATATACGCCGCTTACTGATACGGTAACATAAAAATCATAAATTCATAATAAAAAAATAAGCAATGAAAACCGTTTAGATAAGTATTTACAGAACGTATCAAGAATCGAAGAAATTTGAGTCAAATAAAGGAAAAAATCTGCTAGCGTGAAATACGCTCGCTTTGATAAATTTTTCACATTTGTATCAACATGTAATAAATAGGAAAAAATGTGACAGGTATAAAATGGAAGTAAAATCATGATTATTGACTAGGTACACAAAACTTAAGTAATAATAAAGTGTTATCACTGAAAACTTAATTCAAAAAATCATTAATTTCCGAAGATGTCAATGGTTTAGCCGATGACTTTGTTTGTGCAATATTAACGGAAGAAGATAAATTAATATTGTTAGACATGTTATTACTGAAAAATGCAGCCGGACTAAGTCCCGAAGAATTTGAAGGTACGTTTTGGGTAAATGAGGTATTATTGAAGTTGGACATCGAATTAGTCGTGTACATCGGTTGATAAGAATTATGAAAAGCACTGAAATTACCTTGAATATTTTGAGACCCTTGTAAAGAAACATTTTGCGATGGTTTAGACATCGACAATGGATTCAATTTCATTTCTTCCAAGTTATTATTTATTAGCGTTGAAGTTAGATCTTTAGGAGGTGCTTTAGGTTTCGAAGATGTGATTGGTGTAGGACTGATTACAGGCTCCATTTGCAACCTTTGATGTAATTCACCTTGCTTAGATAAACTGAAAAAATAAAACATAAATATAACTAACTCGATGTTACCTGATATTACAATCATAATTTAAGATACCTTTGTTTTTCACGTAAATTTAGCGGTTTGCTTTCCAATTTCTTTACATTTTTATTTGGTGTATTCATCTTGAATATATCTTGTAATTCATCTGTTTGTTTAGACGACAATGAAGTATCAACGCCATTTGCAATATTGTTGGTTCCAAAATCGAAGTTCCTTATAAACAAAGCAATTGCGATAATTTCTGTACGTTTAAGACGAGATACTTATAAAACGATACAAGAGAAAATCCCGACCAAGATTTTACGTATAATTTTTTGAAAAAGTAGGTAACTCAGAGAAAATTATGGTCTTGATTTCAATCTAAATTGAATAATCATAATCTCTGACACTATTGGATTCATTTCAGAAAACTGAACTTACTTCTGTTGTTCATGCATAGAACTGAGTTGCTCCAATTTAGCTCGATGTTCAGTCTCAACCATATTTACCATATCTTTTACTACAGTCATCACAGCGTTGAACTGATTTAACGTAAGTGAATTTTCTATACTGAGTGGCATCAAAAATGGAAGTATTTGACCAGCCATTACTTCTTTAGGGATAGTTATTTTTTTATGGTTTAAAACCATTTTATAAATACCTAAATACATACGATAATTAAAATTAAAACTGCATACGTAAGTACTTTATATACGATATTTTGAAATTGATTACATTACCAATGATACTCATCAAAACGGCTGGTTCTTTAGATTTAATTTGGGGTAGGAAGGGTATTATATCATCTAAAATAAGCCACTTATCTAAATGCTCCATTAATTTACCGATACAAACTAAGCAATTCACTCGGACCTGAAACGTGTACAAGTATTAAACTTAAGGATACTACCACAGAAATATTGACGAAAATAATATCTATTGCGTGTATTTGCAGAGCTACTCACTGAAATGCAATTCGTTGAAATACAAAGCTTCTTTATACGAGGCATTACAGCATTTTTCATGGTTGGGTAATCGATTAAAGTAGCAAAAGTTGGTAAAACAGATAAACACAATTCTTGTAATTGTTGAGAATTACATTCGATGGCTCGAAATAACATTGGTAAAATTTCTGATTTTATTTCATCGGCTGGGGTGAGTTTCAACATTAGCTCCATTTTTTGCATAAAAATGAGTAAAATCTGAAAAGCACAGATTTTATAAACATCAAAATCGGAAAAAATGTGAAAAATTAACTACGTTACCTGCACAGGTTCTTGCATTTTAAGGACTGGTTTTAAATACGGCAAAATATATTGAGTGAATTCTTCTTTAGTACAACCTTCGGCAATGGCAAACACACTTGGTAACACAAACGGCACCATAGTCGGATTCACGAATTCTTTTGCAAGACAAGGAATAATTCTGTAAACCAAAATTCGAAAAACGTAGCGCAATTTTGAAAATAAGTAAATACTTATGAAAATGAATCGTTTTTTACCGAAAAACAGACATACGGCGAGGAAGTTTTTCTAAAATCTGAGGCAATCCTTTATAAAACTGCGATTTTTGTAAGTTATCCCATTGAAACATGGAGTCTAAATAACTCAAAGCTTTGACACCAACATCATCAAAAAATTCCGACTGCAAAATTAATAATATACAATGCCACGATGACAATTTGCGTAGACACATATTTCGTTTTAATATTGTAAGAAATACAAAAAATACACAGAAATCATCATCTCACTTTCAAAAATTCATGAATATCTGGCCTCAATTCTGGCATATAGTTTAACATAAGTTTTACAATTTCTCTGATTTCTTGAGGAATTGATAATAGATCGGAATTAGAAATTCTTTTAAATTTGGACACATTCTGATTATAAGTTGTCCAATTCGAATTCGAGTAATGAAATGGCTGGCCTTTATTATACAACGCATAAATCAACATTCCGAATGAAAACACATCACTGGACGCTAACAATTTCCCAGATAAGCCTGATTCCGGGGCCAAATAATCTAAACTTGGTTGAGCCAATGCGTGAACGTCTATAGCATATTCGATTGTCGGCCATCTCGTCTATTGCATGAAATTAAATTTTAATGAAGAACGAACTGAAAAAAAGATGAAATAAAATTGTGACATACTATAGCTTCTGCTCCACTAATGCAGTGGACGCTGTAATCAAATCCAAATATCTTCCAAGCGCCTTCTTTATTTACAACTATATTATGCGGACATAAATTCCGATGCAGTAATTTTACATCGTTATGTAAAAATGAAAGACCTTCAGCAACCTGTAAAAAATGTTGACGATTGGGATTATTTTTAAATCTTTTTAAACGTAATAGCAAACATCAACTAAACCTGTTGCAAGCCATTTTTCATTTCTACTTCGAATAGGTTGAAATTTTCCAACTGAGTAGGAACTGGAACTGGTACATTATCTACTTTACCCAGAATGTTTGCCAAACTTGCGAAAACTGGTTCAGTAGCGAAAGCCAAACTATCTCTATTGCAACGCGGGAAATTACACATTGTGAAAAACTTCAAAAGTTTAACCCTCGTTGAAAATCTAAAAACTCACCGCGATTCTTCCAACGTGTGTTGCACAACAAGAATTTGAGGATGTCTCAAACGTGCTAATTGAGAAATACTTTTTCTTTATGTATCAAGTACAGCCTCACGATCATTCTTCGATAACCTTTCTAGTTGTTTTTTCTCTAGTAAAAAAATTGAGGCTTCTTGATTTGTTGACTTCTTGAATCCGCTGAAAATCTTCCACAGAAGTCCTATAAAAGAATTATAGTTTATAAAATATCCGTCATTAAAAAGTATTTAAAGATTCATTCAAACCTGGACCAGCACTAGCAATATGATTCGTAGCTTCGTATTCTCTGGTGACCGGATTTCCTGGCAAAACCGTCGACAGCTGTGACACAGTACTACTGACGGTACAGTATAATTTATTCAAGACGTCCATTACTAATCGTTGAAATTCATACTACCTTTGAAGTAAAATTGAAACTTTAGCTTTTACTCATTTCGTAAGTTAGAAAACGTGAAACATAATAAAACGCGTCTTGGCAAAGTAAAAATTCCAAGTTCATTTACTTTTTAAAATTAATTCTAAAAATAAAGCTGTTTCTGAAATCATAGAATGCTCCAATTTAATAAATTTTATTCATCTAAGTGAAAACAAAATAGAACATGGTTGAAATAGATTAATATTAAATTGTTTAGTCTTATCATTAGTCATGAATTCATAATTATCATCATCAAGAAAGTTCATGATTCATTCGGCATTCTTCGTAATCTATCGATAATATTCGGATTAGTTCGGAATTTTAAATACGATTATAAACGAAAAGTAGGAATGCGAAGATGGGACGAGAGCTTGAAACGAGGCAAAATCATAATTCTTCAAACACACCATTGAAAATATGAGTAATTTTATCAATTAGTTTCATGTTTTATTGATTTGTGATTATTTATCTACAATTCTGTAAACTTGCCTACTTTTGTTTGTCCTCGGAATGGAATGAATGTGAGTGAAAGTACGCTACATCTCGCGACAAAGAGCGAATTTTTCAGGAACTTCAACTAATTTGTGGGAAAAATTTTAGTTACTTGAAACTACTTTTTTTAATAATTTGTGATATTTCAATGAAACAGTAATTAAAGAAGATATTCAATAATGATTAATATATATGTTTTATTGCACAATTAAAAATACGGTTACGAACATACAAAGAAAATTACGAATAAACTACTCCATTTATGTATCTTAAATAAATGTCGTTAAATAGGTAACTTCGCTGAAAATAATCTCACTCAAAAAAATAATTATGTATAGTTCTATGAATAGCTTCTAACCACAGCGTTGTAGCGAAAGCACCGGACTCCACTTCATCAGATTCGTCTTCATTTTCAGACGATGTAGAAGCCCTAAAATGGTAGAAATACAATTGAAATTGAAAATCGCAATTTCCATTGGTCACATAGAGAAAAATTGTGAAAGTAAAAAGCACAAACTTTGCTTTCATAAATCGTGTTTTTTCGCAGCTTATTTTTCCAACTTTAACTGCATCTTCAAATGCTGATAAAACCTCTTTTTTATTAGTTATGTTCCTATGAAATGCGTCATAAACAGGTACCAAAACATCAACCTAGCAAAACATATCATAACTTTTATTTTGTACTAACGTTGAATAAAAAATAAACCACAAAACTTTGTAAAACTGAATAGAATACCATTGTTCGATCTCCTATTTTGGCTTTGCTATAACATATCAGAGAGTCGAGAGATGATTTCCACATTTTCAGCCAATCCATTGTTGATGTTGATGCTAAATATCTGGTAGCCGAAGCTAATAATATACTGTACAAAGTAGAAGATTGTCCTCCAATATTTTGCATCAATCTGGACATATGGAAAAAACATTCGGCCGGATATTCCAAATCTAATTTTGGTATGTTTTGTAATATACCTGCAGATTTTAATTTATTCGTTAAAAAAGTCAATTTTTACGGATTTTTAAAAGAAAAATTTTTAGGTTATACATTCTGAAAAACGTCTCAAAACCGATCCAATTTCTCCTTCTCCCGAACAAGTATCCAATGTGTTCAAAAATTCTTCTTTTTGAATAAAGACATTAGCGATAGAACACAGACACTTTTCAAATAGAGATGCTTCGTTGGCCGATAACTTTGGTCCAATCTGTCAACATATTATCCTATTTAAAGAAAATATGATGTCACATAACCTGATAGATCAGTAGTACCGAAACCGATTTTCTTCGAATAATTTATCATTCATATATCAATAGGTACCTAAAAATGAATATTTACTAAATATTAAAATATTCCTGGATTTGAATAGACAATGAATTTGAATCCAAAACCTACCTTGCTAAGTACTAAATCATCATCCTTTTTAACTGAAACTCTTTTTTCGTTCACTGGTATTGGCACGCTAACACAAGTTCCTGGCCAACCAGGCGCATCCGTGTTTGAATCTAAATGTTCTAACCATTCAGGATGCTCAGTTATATTTAATACACTAATTTGAAATCCAGCCATGTCTAATGAAGTCATAATAGCACCGCTATACAAACGACAAGTTGTAATTTTTAAATCAGCTGAAACACCACAAAATCATGTTCATAATTAACGTTATGTAAAAGTATTCACATGTAGTTGTTTTTAATATAAATCACTTACTTAAACAATTATAAACTTTATTACAAATAATTCCAATTTCCAAATGAGAAATAGAACCCAAATTGTTAATTACAACGCAAACATTCGAACCAGCAGTTAAATTTAATGATGCAACTATTTTGGATATCATTAAACCAACAAGTTCATCAATTGTGCATAACTTGAAGGAACAAAATTACTGATTAGTAACTAATGCATGCCAAAATTTCAAAAGCTTGATATTTAGTAAAAATGTACTTCGATTACCTTTCTTCGACAAGTGCCTATTTCTCCATGAACACCTAAACCAATCTCAACTTCGCCTGGTCCTAGATTAAATAACGACCCCACTCCTGGTACAGTGCATGAAGAAACAGTAGCTCCTAATGTACTCATTGAATCATTTATTTGGCGGCATTCGGCAGAAATATACGATAATTTAACTCCACATTTCGCCATGTTACCAGCAATCTGATAATCATTGTAATGATGCAACAGGAGATTTAAATAAATGTAAACAAGTAAATTTTAAAGTCGAAGTGCGCGAAGCGAAAAATTTTTTTTGAACCTCAAAGTTATTTTTATCAAACCGAATAATATTTTCTACTATTTTTTCATATCAGATTTAATGTGATCGAATATGAGACATTATTCAGTTATCAAAAATGAGATGGAAATTCGAGAAAAAGATTATAGAAGTTCACCTTGAAAATGAAGCAATTTCCGCACAATCCTCTACGACCCGCTCCTTGAACTTCTTCATTTATTCTTGAACAATCTTCGTTGATCACAACCATCTCAACCTATATTTTTTAATAATAACGCAATAATTTTTTTACAAACAAACTACAACTGCAAATTTTAAGTTCAACATTTTTGTGATAAACCAAGAAAAAAAATCACTTACGTCTATATTATCTGACTTTGCACTTTCCACTGCTAATCCAAAATTTAAGATATCTCCCGTGTAGTTTAACACAATTACCAACACTCCAGAGTCTATAACATTGAAGAATAACACTTTAAATACATAATTTGGATGGCGATAGCATATTGTGTCAAAAATCATTCATTTGTTCTCTTTGATTACAAAAACTACAGAATAAAGAAATGGAGAAAGATACATTACACAATTTGCAAACAAAATACTTGCTTTCATTTTGTTTAGCTAAAGCACGAATAGCAGCAGAAATCGTTCTTGTTGGTGGAGAAGCAAACACAAGTCCAGCTACCGCTCCAGATAGCATACCATTGCCGACAAATCCTAGTAAAAAGAGAATATATACATATGTATTTGAAAAAGATCTTATCCTCGTAATAATGGCTCACGCAATAAAAGATCATACAAACCGATAGAAAACGGCTCATGGCCGGATCCACCACCAGACAATAAAGCAACACGATTTTTAGAAATCTGAAGTTCAATGAATAAGTTTTCAAACTTGCATATGTGTTTACGTATTTTGAAAATTTCATTACCTGATTGGACAAAACGATTCGATTTTTTTTATCGACAAATAACGCAGGATAAGCACATTTTAATCCGATTAGAGCATCATCCACTGCTTTTTCAGCATCACTAATAAATTTCATTTCAGACATGATCACACGATTATCATCAAACTTACTCTGTAGTATTTTCATTTTGCAATCTGAAATTTAAAGTAAAAGTAAATTAAACGTAAAGGTTACGAAGAACATACATGAATAAAAAAAAACATTGATTACGTTAATAAACAGATAAAAGACATTAAATTTATCGTACTGACCTTAGATTAAGTTTTCCAACAAGATAACACTGCAATACGATTACATAAATGATTTTCATAAAAATACCAAAATGATAATTATAGGTAAATTTTACGAATCAAAACTCAAAGATACCAAAAAAAAAATAATAACGAGTTTATTTAAAACACTTATTACATGGTAACCCAATATGATTAACAACACGACTACGATCCAGCTGTTCAACTGTACTCGCGCGTAAGTTGAATGCTACATAATTTTTTGTTAATTGGTGACGTAGCGAGAAAATTGTTTGGATAACAAGTATGCCAGTTACGACTTGATAACGTTTAAAATGACTTCTAACCACAGCATAACACCGTATGCACCTGGATCCACGTCTTTAATATATTCTGCAGGTACATAACTAGCTCGACCAAGCCTGTAAAATAAAATTTTTTCAGCGCAACTGACGAATAAACCGACTAATTAATAATACTCTTCAATGACCTAGGCTTCATATGACGAGTTTCTTCGCATTTGATTTTAGCAATTTTAACAACTTCTTCCATAATCATCGTACTATCTTTATTTTGTTTCATTTGTGATTCAAATTCTTCATAGCATGGTATAATTACATCCATCTGTAAATAATAAAGATTTTAACTTACAAGGTTAATTAATTATACGAAATGGAAGTTAATGTGATGAGAAAAAGCTAATAAGAAATCGGAGAATGAGGCGTATAATAAATTAATAAATAACATGATTCATGTTTCTGGTAATTAATAATGTGATGTACCATAGTTCTATCGCCAATTTTTGCTTTGCTGTACACTGATACTGTATCAATTGCTGCTTTCCACGCTCCTGCTATATCAAGAGTAGATGATGATGCGATATATTTAGCAGCTGAGGTTAGGAAAATGCCATATAAACCTCCGGAGGAACCTCCCATTACATTTTGACATAATTTCGACATTTGGTGAAGACTAGATGCTGGATATTCTAAATTCTGTTTGGGAAGAAGTTTGAGAAGAGCTGAAATAAAATCAATATTTCCATTGTTTTATAACTGCGATAAAAAAAAACAATAAAAAATTAACAATATATTACAATCTGCAAATCTCTTCAGTGTTGATCCCGCATCTCCATCACCCGATAGTGTATCCAACTCATTTATACGGGATTCTTCTTTGATGAATACATCGGCTATGGCATTCAAACATTTCTCAAACACGGTTACTTGTTCTGGTTTCAATTTTGGACCTACCTGGAAGTAATATATTTTAAAGCACTTTCGAGCAGCGCAAGGTTAAAGATAATTAAAAAAAAAAAACATTTAATGAAATACTTGTTCGTATCCATGATAGTCTTCATCATTGATAGAAATTGAATTTTGAGATGTTTTAGGTGGTATATTCAGAACACTTCCGGGCCATGCTGGAGCATCGGTACTCGAATCCAAACATTCTAGCCATTCAGGATTCTTAGTCACATCCAAGATGCAAATTTGAAAGCCAGCCATATCCAAAGATGTTATAAAATCACCACAATACATACGTTCAACAGTAACGTTTTTATTGGCTAAAATAGAATAATAAATTATAATAAACAAAGAAATATATGCTACAAAAAATATAATTCAACTCACTCAGGCAACAATGAATTTTTCCAATAATGATGCTCAATTCTAATTGAGAAGTAGCACCAGCATTATTTAAAAATACACATACTCTTGAATTTGATTCCAATTGTAAATCTTGGAAAATTCTTTTTAGAATTATTTCAATTAATTCATCAATAGGTGGCCTCTGTGGAATAAATTATTTTACGCATTCAAATACTCATACAACATAACCATGACTGAAACAATAAATCCTAACCTGGATCCTTTGAACTCCGGCTTCTCCATGGATTCCAATACCAACTTCAACTTCCTCAGAGCTGATCTTGAATAGTGGTCCTACTCCAGGTACTGTACAAGGAGACACTGCACAGCCAAAGGAAGCAATATTTTCTTTCAATACATTAAATTCTTGAACTAATTCAGATAAATTTTTTCCTCTTCTTGCCAAATGTCCAATAATCTGTATCAAGGCATAACAATTATACAGCGACAGCGAAGAAACAACTGAATTTATAAAAATTCCAAATTGAGCACAATAATGATACCTTCATAGCTACAACTGTTCCAGTCATGCCACGACGCCCAGCACCTTGTACTTCATTTCTTGGAATGGAACAATCGTCTTCCATAGATACACTTTCAGCCTAGGCAAATAAATTAGAATAGTCAATACATTTCTTGAAACATAAAACAAACTTGCGTACTTCGATCCCAAGAGCTTTAGCTTCTTCAATAGCTAATCCGAAGTTTAGAACATCACCAGTGTAATTCATCAATAATACAAGTACTCCAGCATCTAGATAATCACGAATTATGTGATTGAAAAGTTACTTCAAGTTTCAAAAACATATTTAAAAAAATTACTATTGTTTTCAGCTGCCAAAGTACGTAATGCAGCGAAAATGGTGTTGCTAGGAGGAGAGGAGAAAATTAACCCACCGACAGTTCCGGATAGCATACCTTGACCAACAAACCCTAAAGAAACATTCTAATGATCATACAATATTATTTTATCACATCTGCCACACTTGAATGCATCTTCGTACCTGCACTATTAGGCTCATGTCCAGATCCTCCACCGCTGAGAATACATACTTTACCTTTTGCAATCTGCAATTCAAGTTTGATGAATTTCATTCAAAATAATAAACCAAGCTATCACGAAGGATCCTCACTTCATTAGAAATCACTATCCTTCTATTTGCATCAACGGTGTAAGCTGGAAATAATTTCTGGAATCCACAAAATGAGTCATAAACTGCTTTGTCTGGGTCACTAACAAATTTCATTTGCGACATTGTACCGCAGTCAACACAACAGATATTTATTTGAGGAACAGTAGAATTATAAATGAAATACGTCAATTCTAATACACTATTGAAAAATAATTGAAGTATTTATTTTAACTACGTTTAGAACACACTGATGTTTTGAAGTGATGAGATTAGATGCGTTATGAAATCTTATCTACTAATATCGGTTAATAACCGGCGAGCAGCCGACGAAGTCATAGACCATAGACACAAGGGGATTTGGTGATAAGCCATTTCTGTACATGTTACACATCGAACACTAAAATTATGTACTAATACTTAACCTTGCAAGTACCAGCTGGGGTCACATATGGACCCCATTTTGACAATACAT
>FIZR01012106.1:0-15807 GCA_900060175.1 Ferrisia virgata
ATTTTGTTAATTTTTGCTACTCTATTTATAATGCACCTAGATAATTAGACAGGCTAGACGCTAAAGGCCAAGCAGCCGGGTGTCGTTAAATAAATCATTTTTGTTTGTTTGTTTATTTGTACTTTTATTCGAACAATAATTACTTTAACATGAGCTAACATAGTAATTAGTTCATCCAATTTGTTTAGATATGCTGAAAAAGAATTGAGCCCGCGTGTCTACGAACGTTGGCCACTGGCTCTGGCGACACGACGTAGACATTACGCGGAACATCACGTTAGCGCGTACAGCGTCCTTTT
Source organism: Ferrisia virgata (assembly GCA_900060175.1). Taxonomy (NCBI): domain Eukaryota; kingdom Metazoa; phylum Arthropoda; class Insecta; order Hemiptera; family Pseudococcidae; genus Ferrisia; species Ferrisia virgata. Next base: position 300 of record FIZR01012106.1, read on the forward strand.
CAAACACATTTTTCGAGTGTTTCAATCAATTTTACGAAAAAATATCTAATAAACTTTTTTACTAGAAATTTGACCAACTACATTTTTTATTTCGACTTTTTTTCTCTGTCGCGTTTAGGAACAAAGTTAGGCGAAGTTATTGGCAAAAAAAACGTGTTTCGGGGGCAGAAATGGAGATATTAGGAACGAAGCACCAGTCCGATTTCTAGCAAATTTTGAACATGTTTCGGGGGGGGGGCAGTGTACTGCAACCTTGTGAAAAAAATTTTAACCATCAATTTTTCGGTTATTTCGTCACTTTTTGTGCTAATTTGACCGGACCAGAAGGAAATAAAAATCAAAATCAAAAAAAAAAAGCGAAAGTATATACTCGGAGATTATGAATTTGGCAAAAAGGCAAAAACCAAGAATTTATTACCGTAGGTGTCGTATGCAGATTAAGGCGACACCGACAGCACCTAAATCGAAGCTGATTCAAATCTATCATTTCCTGTATTAATACATAAGTATCAGATATTTTCACTTTCGGCGAATTAAAAAAAATTCAATATATATGTAGTTGATCCGTTGACCCGCATCGATAAAAATATCTACCCGAAGTTCAATAGGTTTTTTAAGAATTACGCAAGTAATAGATACGAAAAAGGGGGGAAAAAAACTATTCCGCAAGCTTTTAATCAGGTGTGATCATGCATTATACGGGTATTTTTAAACACACACACGCGTACACGCGCGTGAGTGTATAAAACGAAGTGAAAAGTTAGCTAAAACCGGTTTAATATATGGGCAAGCTCGGTTTATATAAATATCTGTTTCATTGTTGTTATGATATTGTAAAGGAATTATGCGCAAGTTTGACTGGTTAAGTATGAAAATTATTGCTATTTAGGAACCAACAACTCGTAGTCATGATAAATGATCGAAGTGATAGGCTGTGCACAATGTAGGCACAGGCACAGGTACAGAGAGGGTAGAAGGGCACGCATTATAACGATGAGGAAGATCGTTAATAAATCATAATCGAGTATGCTGGGATTAATAGCTGATTATAACGCTTTACGTATGGTACCGAAGAATAACGTGCTGTATACGGCGGTGTCATGCTATTGGTTTACCTTTGACAAAATATGATTGATATTGGTCTCGTACGTATATGTACTATGTAGTGTGTATCTTACAATACATGCTGCAGATACGTATATATGTGCAAGTTACTATACAATGTGAATGACCGACTCGAATAACGCGTTTTTTTTTTTTCATTCTTTTATTAAACGTGCGAATGGCGATTTTTTTTTTATTTTTTTTGATGGTCAGGAATTCCACGATGGTCATTTTTTAAAAGATTAAATGTACGTTCTCACGGTAACTCGTTGATATAGGTGGTATCTTATACCTACTACGTTAATATTACACATTGTGTGGATATAGGTACAGTGTGGTGAAGATGCTGTGAACGACATTTGGTCAATATCATCGCAGCAATACGTATTATTATTTTTTTCGACGTGTTTCATATGGATACTACTGTTTCGTTATACAGGGCACACGAATATTTACACGTAGGTTGATCTGCTTTACTGAAAACAGCGACGGATTGAAATTTTACAGGGAACAGAACTGGTTGATCAGGGAACCTTGCGCACCAACAGCTTATAATTCGAACGATACTAAGCTAGATGGAAAGAGCACGTCAAAAAAATCCTGTAACCAAAATTTCAGCTTTCAAGGTTAGATTTTTCGATTTTTGAAATATTTTTGAAGATTAAAAAAAAAAAATTATTGCTGCTGTGTGGCTGAAAAATTAACATTTTCTAAAACGGAAATCATTCGAGTTAAGAAGTTAAAAATTTGCTATCCGCATAGTTTTTACCGGCCGAATCGATTTTTTTGGTATTTGCCAGCCGAACTGGAGCATATGGAAAAAAATTATTTTTCATCGGAATTTTGAAATTGCTCCATACCGATTGGAAGTTAATTTCGATAGGTAAAAATTTGTATAACGTGTACTAGCAAACCATTCAACTGATTTAAATACTTTTTCAGCAAATTTTAGGCGAACAGTGCGAAATTATTCGAGTGGTTAATAAATGAAAAATATATTACGTTGAACTTGGAATTCTACTGCAATTCGGAAGTACAGCAAACTAGAATTTTTAAAACTAGTATTTCAGCTAATTTTGACCAACTGAATCCATTTTTGGCATATTCCAACCGATTTAGAGCATTTGGAAAATGCAAAAAATGTATTCGGCAGGTCAAAATTAGGCGAATAATAAATTTTCAACTTCTTAATTTGAATGGTTTCTGTTTAACAAAATTTTGGTTTCTTTAGCCACACAACAGCAATAAGATAGTTTTTAATTTTCAAAAATCGAATAATCAACTCCAGAAGCTGAGATTTTAGTTACGGGGGTTTTTAACATAGTATTTATATCTAGCTTAGTTTCGTTAAAATTGGAGGCCGTCAGCATGGAAAGTTCCTGAGGGGATTTTCCCCCAATTTGAAAAAAATCAAGCTGGATGAAATGAGCACATCAAAAAAAAAAAAAAAACAAAATCAAATAATCAGCTGCTGAAGTTTATTTTTGGATTTTTGGCAAATTTTTGGAAATTTGTACTAAGTTATAAATAAATATAGCAAAAATAAATTTTCTGCTTTTTTTACACATATTTGTCAAATTTTTTATGGTTTTTAACGATTTTTCTTCATATTTTAGGTCAATTTTCACCTACTTTCTACAATTTTTCTTCATCTTCAATAAATTTTCTGTATTTTTTTTTTGCAAATTTCTGTCAATTTTCTCACTCAATTGATTATTTTTTACCCAAATTTTAATTATTTTCAACGTTTTTTTACATGATATAGGTCAATTTTGACCAAATTTTTTACATTTTTTTTTAATTTTTGCAGTTTTTATTTATTGTTTTTTCAAATTTTTGATGTTTTGACAATCTTTTTCATTTTTCTGGTCAGTTTTTCCCTTTTGCCGTCTAATTTTTCCTAATTTTCGAAGATTTTCTACGTTATTTTTCATCATTTAGATCACATTCACCCATTTAACAACATTTTTTCCCGACTTTTCATCAATATTTTTATGAAATTTTCAATAATTTTCAACAATTTTTCTTAATTTTTGTTCAGTTTTTGCACTTATTATCCATTTTTATCTATTTTTTTTTATCGAATTTTCGATAATTTTCGATCCTTTTTACGATCTTTTTTATACATTAGGTCAATTTTCACCCACTTTCGTTGAATTTTTTCCGATTTGCAATGATTTCTCACATTTTTTTTTTCACCATTTAGATCAATTTTCACTTATTTTTTCATGATTTTTGATCAATTTTCTGAATTTATTGCACAATTTTCAATAATTTTTAACGATTTTTTACACACTGTAGCTCAATTTTTACCAATTTTTCAACATGTTTTCTGATTTTTGGTGAATTTTTTGCACTATTTATCAATTTTTTCTAAATTTTTTACAAATTTTTGATGATTTTCAATGATTTTTTTTTCATATTACAGTTCAATTTTCTACCATTTTTTTGCAGTTTTTCCAAATTTTAGATCAAGTTTTGCATTTTTTACCCGTTTTGTCAAATTTTTACCAAATTTTCGATGATTTTTAATGATTTTTTTTTCATATTATATTTCAATTTTCTACCATTTTTAGCAGTTTTTCTGAATTTTAGATCAAGTTTTGCATTTTTTACCCGTTTTGTCAAATTTTTACCAAATTTTCGATGATTTTTAATGATTTTTTTTTCATATTATATTTCAATTTTCTACCATTTTTAGCAGTTTTTCTGAATTTTAGATCAAGTTTTGCATTTTTTACCCGTTTTGTCAAATTTTTACCAAATTTTCGATTACTTTCAATCAATTTTTACATAATTTTGATCCATTTCCACTCAATTTACACCATATTATTTTCGTGATTTTCAATCAATTTACTGCACTTTTTATCTATCAAAGTCAATTTTTTACCGATTTTCAACAATTTTTGTCATAGTTTGAGACAATTTTGACTAGTTTTTCAACATTTTTTCACAATTAATGATCAATTTTCTGCACTTTTACTCATTTTTGTTGAATTTTTACCCAATTGTCAGTGTTTTTTAAATGATTTTTAGTAAATTTTCACTCATTTTTCAATATTAGTTCGTGATTTTTTTATGAATTTTCTGCATTTCTTTACGCATTTTGACCAATTTTTTAACGAACTTTCAATAATTTTTAATGATTATTTTTAAACAATTGGATAAAAATCATGATATAATATTGAAAAATGAGTGAAAATTTGTTAAAAATCTTCACAAAATCACTGAAAATTAGTTAAAAATTTGACAAAAATGGATAAAAAAGGCAAGAGAAATGGATAAAAGCAATAACGAAAATATTGAAAATTTGTAAAAATTTAAATAGACCGAGTACACTCATCTTTGTCCCCTTATGGCCTGTTTTCCTGCTTTTTGCCCTTTTCAGAGCTTTTCAATTTCTATTTCAGCGTATAAAAAATATGTACAGTCTTAATGGTTCAAAAAAAAAAAAAAAAAATGAAAAAAAGAAAAAAAATTGCCTTCTATTTCAGCGTATCTAAAATATGTACAGTCTTAATGGTTCAAAAAAAAAAAAAAAAAATGAAAAAAAGATAAAAAATTGCCTTCGAGAGTCTAAAATAGATGAAATACGTCCCTTCTGATGAAATTTTTTTCAACAAGTCATCTTAACAAATTGCACCTATCTTCCAAAATTGATGCCTTACATCCGTTTCAGAATGGGGGGGAGGGCGTGGTTTTTCAGAAATTCGTGAAAAACGCAAAAATTTTCTGACAATGATCATCGAGTGTTCAAATACGAATAATAATTTCATTTTTGGAAAAAATTTTCAAATTTCAAGTGAGTTTTGTAAGTTTGAAAAATTGAGTTAATGGGCTGAAATTTTTACCACATCGTTTTGAGGCCATTTCACAACAACTATTCTGACCCCGCCATCTACAGATTTAAAAATAAAATAAAATTCGACCCACTGTGATGGCTACCTAAAGGAGGGTTTACACGATCAATAAATAATCTATGCAAATCACCAATCATTTAATAGAATTTAATAAATACTCTCGGGTGATTGGTGATTTGCGCAAATTATTTGATCGTATAAACTCTCCTTAAACCAAAGGTATCTCCTGAAAATGGCTTCCAGTGTAGGACTTCTTATAATAATGTCACATAACAATATTTATGTAACCTTCAATTTCATTTACAAATTTTTTTCAATATATGCTCAACAGTACATTATGAGGCGTTGATTTGAAACGTTTGTGCCATACATAATTAACACTTTTTTTTTTTTTTTTTTTTTTTTTTTTCAAAAATCCTACTTGTACAAAATAATTGTTCTAAAAAAAATATATATATATAAATTCTTTCGCTCACTCGCTCGGGTTACATCAATAATAAGTACCGATTCGAATCGACCAAACAACGCCAACTAACCTGCAGCAACCGCAACACCTCTCGAAACCACAATCACCTCTGTACCCTTATAACAAACGTTGTTGGTAGCACCAAAAATCACCGTTATATCGTAATTACTGTTGACGCATTTCGTACTAAGTGAGTAGTCGAGTAGGTAAATTACTGTCCAAATGTCAGTTGTATTATTCGACAAGTGGCATAGGTCGTATTGATATTTAACGCTTGAGCCCGAATACAGGGTAAGTAAGATTATAACACCTATACAGCGAACCGTACGTTCCAATCATACTGTATAGTTTTTGCAATCACGTAAACTATATGCGATATGGTTAATACAAGGTGTACGGTACGAAAACAGTCGGACACGACGAATTACCACAACAGGTCGACGTATTTTTACAATATCTATCCGAAGTAAGTACAGTAGTTTTTCCGGCGCATTAGATTTTCCATCTATCACGTTCGCAGTTCGAGTTCGTCACCGATAAGCACTTATAGAGGCAATTTATTGAATTATATACGTGCATCAGTTCATCATAATCCTATCCGCAGATATACGTAGCTGTATTGCATCTCGTCGTGCATGTCTCTCGGACGGTTACGGTTCACTAGTTGTGACGAGATCTTCGTCTTCTTCGTCTGGATACGTTACGTAATCGTTGTTAAAATGAGATAAAAAATATTTGAAAGAGTAATAGGTTAAATTTTTTTTTTTACACACAGCATCTACGAGATTCTCGTAAAAAAACTGGTTTCAATTGATAAGGTACTCTTTGAAAAATATGGTCAAATCCTGATTAGATCGTAAAATACTGTAGTACCTTGTATGTACCTTACGTATACTTATCATCGATTTCATGTGTACCATGAAAATGTAAACTCCACGTATCTGTAGCCGTCGCATATGTATACATATTTCGTAAATTCGACCGTGTAAATTCGTATACATAAATACCTAATATACTTTACTCGATCACGGTTTCGAAATCATCTTAACTTCTTACTCTAATCCGTTGGCTAATACGTGGAAAAAGTACGCTCGTAAATTAGTCGAAACGTCGCGTCGCTGACTCGTTCGCTCGATCTCGTCGATAAGCAATTATAAAGTACTCGAGATATTCATATAGGTAGGTAGGTAGGTAGGTAGGTAGGTAGACCATCCAACATGTTATAATACTCGATTATTGGAAAATATTTTTCCATTCGTTACATCATGGCGATTAAACGATGAGCTCATCTCTGTTTATCCTATAAACACCTTATTATTGCAATTTGAGCGCAACTTAAGAGAATACGTGCCACAGGAATATGAAGAAGACGAAGACAAACGCCGAAACCTGTATGTATTTATCATTTTTACCCTCATGGTCGTAAGTATAACGAGCGTTACAATCGTGACTACATAGTATAGCTAGGTCTATGTCATTCAGACTCACTGACCCGTTGATCTCAACATTGAGATTTAATTATTGTACTGTACGCGTAGCAATCATCCAAGTCTCGACGCGACCATTTTTTTCTCTTTTTTATTTGACAGACACATGTCGCATTTGGTCGAATTTCTAAAAAGACGTCGCTGACCGCAAAATACCCCCCTCCCCATTTTCGTCTTCGTCACATCGCAGAGAAAAATTACTTCCTTGTATATGCAAATGATTGGGGAAAAAAATAAGAAATAATCCAATCTTGTATAATTTTTATTCTTTTTAAATTGCGAGCCAAATTATCGTCGAGCTTCATCTACCAGCTGTAACGTGCAGGCGACGCTTGTTTTAAACGATACGACCGATGTAAAATTGGACATTTCTAATTTTCGATGCCTTTCACTGCGCCATATCGAAGATCTTTTTTTTATTTTATATTCCAATGTGTCATTTTTACAGCCGAATTGTGTTCGTCGTCGTCGTCGTACACGTCGAGTTTCTCTAATCATTGGTACTCCTAGTTGCGACTTTGTGTGTGGTTTCCCCCCTCCCCCCTCCAATCCTTCTATATCATCGTAAGGTACCGTAACTTTGGGTTGTTCGTAGGTTGCGTAATGTTTGAACTAATGCCAGATCCATCTTCGCGAGTTATCTGCTTCCTCGTGAATTAATTATAATTCGTTTATAAGTTGGTACTTCGTACGGTTTACATGCTAATGAGATTGAATTGAATACATATTGGATGAAGCGCGAGCGGGAAGGAGACGAAGCAGCATATTTTACCAAGTTAGAATGAGACTTCGGTTTAATGGTGTACGTTTGGACGTCGTCGTGATTTGTTCTCGTTCGAACGTCGAATAAATGCGTAAAGAGATAGATTGACCAATGAAAAATCATTACATTGTTTTACGAAGAGAAACCCAACAGCAACAACCAGACAACAGACAATGACGTATTGTTAGTGTATTGAATTTTGAAACTGCAGCAGAAAAATTAGCATTTATCCTTATCTATATACGTAGGTAGTGTATTCCGAAAAGCCACGGGGTAAATATTGACAATAATACATAAATTAATGGTAGATTGATACTCGAATATGTCATTAAAATAGTACACAAAAATTATGAAAATAGAGAGGAAAATAGGAAATTATACCCCAAGACGGGTCCATTATGGCGTAGTGAAAAGAAAAATATACCTCGGATATTTTGATCAAATTCACCGACGTGGTTAACTTCGCGTTGAAAATCCACCGTACAAAATTCGTGTCCCTAGTTAAAAGGAGAGTGGATCTACGGATCCTTAAAATAGAGTCACTTGCGAAAAAAACCGTAGTTTTTTGGTCATTTACACTTCCTAAAAAATGATGTAGAACCCTGATCATGGAGGTGGTTCAAGTTTCTGCGTTTACCTTGCGCATTTTTGGTTCGATGCGAGACCATTTTTGACCCTCTGGCATGAAATTAGAAAGCTATAGATCGCAAAAATCGAGATTTTTTATTTATTTTTTTTAAATACAATCAATGAACCTATTACTTTAAATACGTACCCAAAAATTTTTTAAGCTTAGAAAAGTAGATTTAGTTCCAAATAGGTGAATAGTTTTGCGCAGCAGGGCTGCCAATCTCATTATTTGATAAAAGTAATTTTCCAAGTTGGCAGCACTGCTTTGCAAAACTACGAGATAGGACTAAAATGTCACAAAAACGTGACGATTTCTACAGAATAACTCCCAGCCTTAAAATATACCCATGTCAGTTTGAAAAAAATTACGCTAAAAATTGAGGAAAAATTTGACCAAAGTGGGTAAAAAGTGCAGAAAACTGATTAAAAATCACGAGAAAATGTTGTGAAATGAGTAAAAATTGATCTAAATCATGAAAAAAATTGTTAAAAATCATCAAAAATTGAGAAAAATTGTAAAAAATTGGCTGAAAATTGACCTAAAATAAGGAAAAGAACGTTAGAAAACATTATAAAATTAACTAAAAATTTTATTAAAATGAGTAAAAAGTGCAAAAAATTGAGCAAAAATCATGAAAAAATGTTGGAAAATGAGTGAAAGTTGTCCCAAATTATTAAGAAAATCGTTGAAAATCATCGAAAATTAGGTAAAAATTTGATAAAAAGAAGGAAAACTGCAAAAACTTGGTCAAAAATCATGAAAAAACGTTGAAATATACCTCAGCATTAACCTAAAATATGAAAAAAAACGTTAAAAATCATCGAAAATTAGGTAAAAGTTGGATAAAAATTGATAAATAATGTAGAAAATTGATCGAAACTCTCGGAATATTGTAGAAAATTAGATGAAAATGTACCTAAATATAAAAAAAAAAACGTTGAAAATCATCGAAAATTGAGTAAAAATTTGATAAAAATGGATGAAAAGTGCAAAAAATTGGTCAAAAATCGAAAAAATGTTGAAAAATGAGAGAAAGTTGGCCCAAATTATTTATCTTTGAAAATTATCAAAAATTAGTTAAAATTTTGGTAAAAAGTGATAAAGTGTAGAAAATTGATCGAAATTTTCGAAATATTGTAGAAAATTGGATGAAAATGCTGCTAGAATGTATAAAAAAAGAAAGATGAAAATCATCGAAAATTAGCTAAAAATTTTGTAAAATTGAGTGAAAATCGACCAAAATTATGAAAAAAAAATCATAAAAAAACATTGAAAATGATGAAAAACTTGACGAAAATGGGTAAAAATTTATCGAAATTATGAAAAAACTTGTTGTAATCACAGAAAAATGGTTTTAAAAATTGACCCACTTGGTTAAAAAGTGAAAAATATTGACCAAAAAATCAAGAAAAATTGTTGAAAAATGGCTATTAAAATTGTACTAAAATATGAAAAAAATCGTTAAAAATAATTATCAAAAATTTGGTAGAAAATTGACAAAAATGGGTAAAAAATGCACTTTGAGGTCCCTTTTTATCCATTTTCCAACATTTTTTCGTGATTTTCGTTCAATTTTCTTCATTTATTACTCATCTTGGTTAAAGTAAAAATTTCAACTAATTTTCGTTAAATTTCAACGATTTTTTTTTTCATAATTTAGGTCAATTTTCATCCATTTTTGTCAAATTTTTCATAATTTTTAAAAAGTTTTCAACTTTATTTCGTATTTGATCAATTATTATCCCTTTTTAACCATTTTGATTAATTTTTTACCCAATTTTTGATAATTTTCAACGATTTTTTTTTTCATTACTTGGCTCAATTTTTACCTATTTTTGACAAATTTTAACCCAATTCAAGATGATTTTGAACCATTTTTCCATGCTGTAAATCAATTTTCGCCGATTTTTACGTAATTTTTAATGATTTTTTAACGATTTCCTTTACAATTTAAGTTGATTTTCACACATTTTTCAACAATTCTTTAGGAATTTTAATCAATTTTCGTCAATTTTTATCCATTTTCATCAAATTTGTACCCAATTTTCAATGATTTTTAACGTTTTTGTGTTAATTTTCAACCGTTTTTTAACGTCTTTTTCTTAATTTTTGATCATTTTTTTTGCACTTTTTACTCATTTTTGTCAAATTTTAACACTATTTTCGATGATTTTCAATTAATTTTTTTCATCATTCGGATAAATTTTCATCCATTTCACAACATTTTTTCGTAATTTTTGAACAATTTTCTACACTTTTCAGCCATATTATTTACGATGATTTTCAACGATCTTTTTCACACGTTAGGTCAATTTTCACTCATTTTCATCAAATTTTTCTCGGAAAATCATTGTGATTGGTAACACTAAAAAAAACTCTTCACAAAAAGGTCGGTTAAACAGCACCCACTTCATAAATATTTGTCACCTTTAGGTTCCCACTATCCCTTTAGATTATTTTTTAATCAGATTTGAACCTTAAGTTCCCCTCTTAGTTTGAAGCCCTCTGGCAGACATCCCAGTCGGGGTTTTTAGTGGGTCCAAAAGGGTGGCCAAAGTTCGCGGAAGCAAAGATACTTACAGGTCAGCCGAGCTGACCCTTTTTTTTAATTCTGCTGAACAGAACCGTCGTCATGATGATAGGGCGGTGTAAAAACATCTTAAGGTCGAAATATAAATTGCCATATTCCAAATCTATTTGACAGAACAAAGTCTGTCGGGTCTGCTAGTGTATGATAAAGTGAAAAAAATTCACAAGCTTATTATCCGCATATAGTATACGAACAAGTATAAGTACATTCATCGCAGTCGGCATGAATAATAATAAAAACTCTCGATATCCGGCTACCATAACAAGTATGCCAACAGACATTCGTACAAGCCGGGTCCTTAACCAACTCATCGTGAAAATTACCTCGAAAAAACACAACTAATTTGCAAATGAGCTTAATGCGGAACAAGGCGTAGAGTAGTAGGCATCAGACTCAGACGATGCGCTGTGCGACGCATCGCGACCAGTGTCAATTCCGCTAACGCCTACTTTACATTCAGTTAGTAGAAGTAACAGTAGTAGTAGTAGTAGTAGTGCTAGTAGCCAGAATCATCCATCCAATTATTCGACATAAACGAGAGAAATTTTTACCAACAATCAAGACTGCTGTAAGGTTTACGAGTACGGTCAAGGCAGGTGTATTATTCACACATTCGATACCTATAACCTGTCTACCTTCGTGTCTTGGTAGATGTACCTGCGTCTCGTTGTTGATGATTATTGGTTCAGTTTATTTGAGTCAAATCAAAAGGCCATACTTATTTAGATACTAAGTATACAATTTATGACAGATAGATACCATGCGGTCAAATTAGCCACTCTAGGTAAAAAGAAGGTGACGGTTTGATCGTTTCTCAACAACCAACTAACCATCAACCAATGTAGTTGGTAAAGGTAGGTACTTGTCAACGTGGACACGGCGTACCGCATGCATACGAGAACGTTCGAATGATTGCCAAGGTAATCCTTTGAGGTTGATTATTTGCCAAAGAGAAAGGAGCTAGATGCTACAAAACAATATACGCACTGATTACGCGAATCATTAACGTAAAACATGAACATGTGCAACCTGTCTTACCGTATCTATTTTACACTCAACTTCATATTTGGATCACAATGTATCATCGGTGCTCGCTGGTACGCTTTAAATTGCGAATTATTATTGTTAATGAAATACGCTATCGTCGCGTATAATATATATAAACCGATTAACATGCTCGTTTAATGCCAGCGGTAAGCATACTACAAGTAGTTAGTGCATGGCACAATATGCTGGATAGTGAAAACAAGCTCGACCACCAACCTGTGGCTGTGGCCACTGTGCCGATACCGTGTTTACTTTTAGTTTCCTTTTTAATATAAGTAAATAATTATAAATTACTCGGTAAAAGTGGAATCGTCTATTTGCGCATCAGTTTTTCCGAATAAAAAATTTACAAAAAAAAAAAAAGTGTAACGATATGTAATAAGTAATACCTATCTGTAGTATCTAGACTTAATGTAGAACCTGCATGAAATTTTTTCAATTACAGTATTTTAATTTTTTTAAATTTCCTACAATCTTTTCAAGTATAGGTAAATACGTTTTGTGTTTTTTTTTTTCACCATCTCGTTCACGATCCTCTACACTAGGTAGGTATTTTATAAACATCTATATTACTTTACGATATCACGTTCTATAAAATAATTTTTTTTTTTTCAATTCGATTCGATTCGATTCCTTCCTGCTACCATTTTACACTCGCACGTTCTTCTCCGATCGGTGTATTCATTTCGAGACATGATTAACAACGCCGCAGCTGGTTCAAAGGTGCTACCCAAGCTACTTAAAAAAGTACCTATACACGATATCTGTATACGCAGACAAAATGACCATATTTTTTAAAGCTACATACTTATATCGTGTAATATTCATTATTAAGAGTATTATTATTATTATATCTATAGCATTCGTATGTCACGATATTCATACGTTTAACACAGCTAACTACTAAGTAAGCATATTAACTCTCCTCTCTTGGTATATGTACCTGTGTGTACATAGTCGCGATAACTAGAACATTCCTGCGCGCCTTGTATCTCGCTTTGACTCTTCATCTTCACGAGAGAAAGTTGAGCGAGGCTCAATGACAATATTTTTTCCATTAACTCGGATATTAGTCGTTCAATATGTTCGATTATTTTAAAAATTTCGGAAAGAATCTTCGCCTGAGAATTCGTAGAGTCCAAAGTACAGTACATTTATTATACCTAGATACCTACCTCATATTTACCGTACATTGAGTTGAAAACTATTTCGAATGTGTGTGTGTGTGTGCAAATATTACGTAGAAATAGTCACAGCAAAGCATTGGCTTTTATATAAGTAAGAGCAAGAACCGTTCTCCTCTTCAAAATTCTACATAGGTTCAGTGTTGAGAAAAAAATTTATAACAATCAAATGCTATTATTTCCAGGCATGGAAGAAACAACTAACAAGCGAGAACCAAAAACGTAAAGAACATGCGATTCTTTAGAGAACAAGAACGAAAAAAAGAACAACGAGGTTGAGCAGTTGAAGAACGAGAACAAAAACGAGAAAAATAAAAGGCAATTTTATTCTTTTTTGAAGGACTAGAAACAACCTTGAAAATTCATTTGAAAGAATACAAACAAGAAAGAAAACGATTGTTTTCTATTTCTTTGGCACATATTTCGTCGATTTGTTGTAATTTAAGCTCGCTTTAGTGATTTTTTCTCTTCGAGGTCTTGCTCTCGTTTTCATAAATTTTCTCACTCATTCGACGACGTTAAGCCAAATTTTTACAAATTTGTTGGCTTGAATTGAATCGGAAAAACTAAGCAGACATACCAAATTTCAGCTTCTAAGCTCCACTTGGAGGAGAATTATGCGAGGAACAAAACTCAAAAAATGAGAAAACCTGACCAAAAAAAGCCCTATTTCCGGGGCTGTGAGGAGATGCAACGGAGCTGAAAAGTTGGGATTCCCAAAAGGTACATCTGCGGCACCTACTGAATAAACATTACGGTGGGTCAAAAAAAACGATTATTTTTTTTTCACTTGGTACCCTGAAAAACTGGTTGGTAGACACCTAAAAAAATTCTCTCCACGTATGAGCTCTTAATTTTAATAGGAACGTCCTCGGTCCTTGTCAAGCAACTCACGTTGAATTGAAGAAAAAAAGGAGAGGTTTAGACTAGGGTGAGCTGAATTTTGCTTTTTTGGAAATCTGCAAACGACAGGGTTACACCAGTTACGAACTGACCTCGAAATCATGTCGTAAAAAGTTTAGCTTTTCAACTCAATTATTTAAACTGGCAAAACTCACCAAAGTTCACCAATTTTCAAAAATATATTTCAATTTTACCTACCATGGCCGATTTTTCCCGCACTCAAAAATGGTCATTTTTCATATTTTTAAAATAAATTTGTTAAAAATTTTAAAAAGTTCGGATCTGACAAAAATTACATCCAAGGGGACACAGTTCATCTGTTTCAGATTCTCAAAATCAATTTTTACTTTTTTTTTCTTTTCGATAATTTTTTAAAACTTTGAAAAAATTAATTTTTTTCCTCAAAATTTGCAGTTATCTTTATGATATTGAATACGAATACCCAAAACCCTTTTCTCTTTATACTTTCTACCATACCTCATTATAAATACCAAGGATAAAAAATATAGTTCAAATTTTTGATCCCAGATAATCGATCTGTTGACTCAGCACAGACGTCATGGAATTAAGGAACAGCATTACCACTCAACTATGATAGTTTCACTTCCCCCTTTTCCCCTTAGGCATAGCTGTGCAGGCATCTAAAAATTTAACTAATAAGCAGTTTCAGAATTTTGATGCGATTACAAATCCAAACAGCGGACCAGGTAGACAAAACTTCTTTCTACAAATTTTGTCATGTACATATTTTGCCTCTACGTCATTATTGAAGGGGCGAAATATTTTTACATTTTATAAGCCTCTTCAAAAAATTAATACGGATAAATTTTTTACATGGCAAAAAACACTACAACAGTTGCCTACTGCAAGGTTCACAATTCAAAACCACGGAGACATTTTCTGTTCTTCGAATTTTACATGAGCGGTACTCGGGTCAATGTGAAATTTTGAAAACAAAAAATTTGTCCAGATCGTGGTTTTGAATAGTGAACCTTGTACTAGGCAACTTTTGATGTATTTTTGGTTATATACGAAATTTGCCTATCTTAATTTTTGAAAGGGGCGCGTAAAATTCAAATAAATGCTACCCATTCGATAATTAATATAGGCAATATGCGTACATGACTAAATTTGTAGGAAAAATTTTCGTAACTTTGAAACTGCTCATTTGTTAAATTTTTAGATATTTGTACACCGATATCTGTTGGGGTGGGGGTTCCATACTATGATAGGTGAACTCGCCTCAGCCGATACCACATATCTATGCTAATGTCATTCCTTAGATCCATCACGTCTGTGGCAAGTGATAAGGATCCACTGTACCTACATTAGGGTGGATCAAAAAAAACGATTATTTTTTTTTCACTTGGTACCCTGAAAAACTGGTTGGTAGACACCTCAAAAAAATTCTCTCCACACATGAGCTCTTAATTTTAATAGGAATGTCCTCCGCCTTTCAGATTTCTACTTTTT
>FIZR01012109.1:0-64045 GCA_900060175.1 Ferrisia virgata
GGTTTAGTTTTTTTATTAAGCTTATAAATTTCTGAATTTCGGAAGGAATATCTGGTATAATTGGGGGGATTTCATTAATTTGTAGGGTTAGTCTCTTCGATGCCGTTGATTTTAAAAATGAGCCCATTTTCTATGCGCGATCCTGCCAAATATTTTTAATCGTGTAAAATTCTTACAAAAAGGAGCAGACTTAAACAACATCAAAAACTTTGGTAAAATATTGTTTGTAATATTTGCAATCGAGTTTAATTTTATAATCAGGTTTAATTGTATTTTATGGATTCAAGGATAAGTTTTTTTTTCTTTTCTCACTCCTTCCACAGTTTTTGAAACATGTTACTAAAAAATTCAGTAAAATTGGAGAAGGTGCTTTAGGCTTTTTCGATGGCATGATTTGTTTCGTTTTAATTTTACTCGCAGTGTTGTAAGACATTCCTTAATGCTCAATTTACCTTTCCACGATCTGTTAAAATTTAAAAAAAAATAATTTTCATTTTTCTGGAGAACATTTTCATTTTAGAATTCGGTATTAATTTATAAAAGCTGAGAAGTGAGAACAACGTCAGGTCCTATGTCGAGTATGACTTTTAGGCCTTCTCAAGGGTGAGGGGGGGGGAACAAAATTCGTCCATCCTCCCCAACCAAAATTAAGCCATGGAATACTTGCTCAAAAATAGCGATGTGATATATCAAAATAGGTAAAAATTTCGCGCTGAATCCAAAAATCATCATAAAATTTGATTTCGACTCCCCTATCCCGATGAAGTACTACCCCCAATCTGAATTTGAGGGGGAAACTGAAGAAGTGACATCATTTAGATGAAACATAATTGGAATTTACGCAAATCAGACAAATGTGGCTGATTAGTTTCAACTCTCAGCATATCTTGACCCCTCTCTCCAAAAAAAAAATCCAACCCCCATTCCACCCACCCCCGCCCAGTTATAATAATAACATTCATTTAAAAATAGCAATGCGGCATATCAAAATGGTTTAAAATTTCGTACTGAGTTCGGAAATGATGGTAATAATTTTTGAATTTGATCTCCCTCGGTGGAGTTTTGCCCCCAAATTACAATCTGAAGGAGGAATAATGAATAATTGACCTTATTAGGGGAACTTAATTACAATTTACAAACGTTAGACTGTAGCAGTCAATCAGTTCCAATTTTGCAGCACGTATTAACTCGGAAAAAAATGTCTACCCCTCGCACTTCCCACCCCTGCCGCATCATACCTGATAAACACATTTATTTTATAACATAGCGGTGTAACGTATTAAAATGCCTTGAAATTTCGCGCAGAGTTGAAAAATTGTAGTAATTTTTTAATTTGACTTATCATTTCTTTTTTTTTTCTTTATCATTATTACTTTTTTTCTAAAGAAAAAAATTGACGTCGATTTTGTTTTTACTGCGGGAAAGAAAAAGAAAGAAAACACGTAACGAAGAAAATCGGAAATGCGCATGCTAATATGCGATATGTAATCTGTAATTAATTGCAAATTAAACATGAATCATGCAACAAACATGTGTTTACATAACGGATTAAGTTTAGGTATTCGTACATCATCATTAGTAGGTCTCAATCGCTTACGACCGTATTGCAACTCACGGGAGTGAGGGGGGAGGCGCCATCTATCACGATCCTGTGCCTGTGAAGCAGCTCTTACCACACAGCTCATTCGCCTGATTTGCGTAAATTCTAATTACATTTTATCTAAATAGTGTCACTTCTTCAGTTTTCTTCTCAAGTTCAAATTTGGGGGTAGAACTCCATCGAGGGAGGTCGAAATCAAAAATGATGATGATTTTCGGATTCAGCGTGAAATTTTCATCTAATTTGATACATCACATCGCTATTTTTGACCAAGTATTCCATGACTTAATTTAGGGGGTGGGGGGGGGGTAACCAACCTGTTTATTTTCATTAATTCGCGTTGTGCGGGAATTTTTCGCGCATTTTTGCTTAAATCGACCCTAAATGGTTTGAACCAACCAAATTAACGAGTATTTTTTGGTTCTTACTTATATTTTGGATAAGAGAGCTGTTTTACTGTCAAAAATCGTTCAGAATGTATAAAAGTTGCACTTAAAGTGCAATAGAATGCAGTTGTGTAGGGTGCAATGGAAAAAAATGACATATTCGATATCGGAGGGAAGTACCTCAACCCAAATCCGTCATGGTTTGGACCACGTTTCCTAAATCACCTTTCTAAGGGTCTACCCCCCCCCCCCCCCCCCCCCCCCAACATTGTTCAGGGTTAAAATTTTGAAACTGCACTTTTTCGAGTAAGGCGAATAGTATAGACATTTTGGCAGCCCCTTTTTTTTTAGTTTTCAAAAAAGAACGCTGAATTCGATTTTTAGGGCATTTTTTCGTGTTCGGATCGTAGACTACGAGAAAAAATTAGGTTTTAGGTGGTTTTTGGTATTTTTCATGTTTGTCCGGCGCCTGTCTTCCTCTCATTGGTCTAAGGGGTTGCAATTTAGCGTATATATTCAGTACTCAATCGGGCTGTAAATGTGTCTTTTGGGCGGTTTCAACTTTCCTATAATTTTACCCATACATTTTTATGGTTTCGAAAAAATTGATTTTATAGCCAGTTTCCTAGTGGTTTTCGAGTTTGACCGTTATAATATCCTACCCTTCCAACTGATCTAGCTGGTTGAAATTTCGTATAATCATTCGGTAGTAGTTGTGGATGTGCCATGACTACGCTTGTATAATTTATTTCGAGAAAATATTGAGAAACGATGCTTTTTTAAAATGCTACCCCTCCCTCCTAGCGTATTTTTTACCCAACCAGCAACGTGGAATATCTGAAATACTAAATTAGCTCATCGTAAACAGGTGTACAAAGAAAAACAAAACTCGATTTAACTACTCTCGAATTGAGTTCCGATTTTTTATCGCTAATCGTCGTAAAGGTCTCATCATCTTATACATAAATAGTAGGTTGAATAAATTTCGCCGATCGATGTTGGTACGAAAAAAACTTCCAAGTAAATACCGGTCTACAGTACGTTTTCTAATTTCGAAAAGTAAACAAAACAAATATCGTTTAAAATAATACGAAAAACATTTTCTATAAATCGTACCAGGTTACATAAGGTGGTATCTGGGGAACCTACGCTTAAGTACATAAAAGTAGGTGAAGGTATACGTAGATACATATTTTTCGAGCCTTGTAAAAGTTGAAAAGCAATAGCCGAGCAAGATTTAAAGGGCATGCAAATGGGTAGAAAATATTCGCACACCGGCGCATTTAAACGAGCCAATAGATGTCGAATGATTTGGTCGTTGCGTTTGTCTCGGTCGTAAACTAAATCGTACAGTCTTTTGTGGACATTTCAGCGTATGCGAAGAAAAATGTCACGTTTTCGGGCGATAGGATTACTTTCAGGTGGTGCAATGTTTTTTCAGCGAGCAACCTAACTACATAAGTACACATAGATACACCGAACTACGTTTACGTTTTGTCTTGTTGTGACATGCTGCTCTGGTTTTAACATTGGATCAGGCTCGATAGCATGAAATGGTGATGATTCAATGAAGATAATATTATGGTCGATGTTATCAAATCCTCGACGTATTTTCGAATACAATCGACCTTATCGTAAAATGACGTGATCTACGATGACGTAACTGGCTAAAAACGTTTTTCAATTCGAATACCATACGCATCGGATGACTATACCAATGTACGTTACAATGGACGAGTGCATCGTTGAATACGAACAAAACTAAAGCTCTTACTGACCCCATCTACCTGCGTATCAATAAGTTTGCGTACATTATTATATGCATTTACATAAATGATTTTTTTGATACATTGCGATGTACACATAACATACATAATAAGTAGTGCTTCTTGGCTGGCTGGTTATGTCTAAAAAAAAAAAAATACCCACCAAAAAACCATACATCAAAGGTGTAACTTTTCTTTACTTTTTCTTTTTTTCTTTTTTTTTTTTCGGTAAAACTCAAGGTTGCTTAGCAACGCTTATGAGGCGTCTATTCAGTCAACATTTGTGGTCGGATTTAACCTGTACGAAGGTTTAAATGTTGAGACACACGATCGGTATTCGCTAGTTTATACGTTGAGTGCGTTTATACGGTGTACACGTCGAATTACGTACGAAAAATACCGGCGAAACGTGGATTTTTTTATTTCGTATTCGCGTAACGATACATTCACGTGGTTCCGGTTCCGGTTTTGTAAATTGTTTTCGATGGTGATTTACAACATATCGCGTTGTGTGTCTGTCGACGTCGCGTTAGTTTCAACGACGATTATTTAACCTTTGTTGGAATTTTTTTTTTTCTTCACTCGCCTTATTACGTACTGAAATCGTTTAGCAGTTTCGATAAACCATAAAAATATCGCTTATAGTTTCGTTATTAATTTGTATTATTTTATTTTATTTTATTTTATTTTTTTAATGCCGAAATTGTAAATAAGACGACGTGTCCGGACGAAAATACATTGTAGTATCGACTAACTTGGTGTACAGCATGATCATCGGCATCGTTCAATACTCGTAATGTGAATACCTGGTTTTATGTTTATGGGCCAAAGGATCGTGATGTTGATTTTTTTCCATCATTCGTCTAGATGATTAATTTGAAAGCGAAATAGTATCACCGTCTGGACGGACGAGATGTCCGCACCGAGAGGTGAAATGTACTCGCAAGAGTATAGATTACGATATACTCTTAAGGATTTACTTTTGGGCGATTTCGCCTTTAATGACGACGGAGAAAGGTAAATTTTTTTATTTTAATGACGTACCGTATCGATTTTCTTTCAATTTTTTTTTCTTCCCCTGCCCTATTTTTTGCCTCTTTCTTCGTCCGCGTTCGGCTTGTGATAATTATATGTGTGTTTTTTTTTTTTTTTTTTTTTGCCATTATCGTGTTTTCGTTTCGAGTCGATCGAATCGAATTTTATTATCTACGAAAGTACGGTACTTATATGTGTGTGTAAGTTGGTTAAATTGAATGAAAATTATACGCGAACCGAAGGAAAAGGTTGATGAGTTTTTGAGAGAAGGCCGATACTGTATGTACATGTTTGAGAATTATATGTATGAAGGCACGATTGTCGATGAAAATTGGCTAAAATTTGGTAAAATGCGCGTTATTTTTGTTCGAAATGTGATGTTTTTATCTTTGCTGAGGAGGAGAGGAGGAGAGTATTAGTTTAATAATTGTGATAAGAATCATTTGTGGTTTCTTCCTTTCTTCTATTGTTTGACCATTCTGAAGTGAATGAAAGCTGAAAATTGAAAAGAATACGAAGCGTACGTAGAAAAAAGTCGTAAAATTCACATATCCTTCAACACGATTGTATTTTCATCCCAACTGATTCTAGAACCAGCATTTTCACTATGAAAAAAAAATTAAAAACTGTAACTAAAAAATAGAAAAAAAAGATTTGAAAAAAAGTCAGCTTTGAGTTGATGATAACGAATTGTCTTTGGATCATTTTTGAAGTGATTTTTTTTTTTTTAAAGCGCTGGTGAAATATGATTTGCCATTTTTCATCTTGTTGCTGGCGGGGGGGGGGGCTGATTTTATAAAAAATTCACTTTAAGAGAGATTTTTACGTTGATTTTTTTTTCTCCTCAAGTTTTTGACCGATTTTTTTTTTTACAAATTTGGCAAGAATGCAAAAACACCTACTCGAGGATGGTGTTGTGGATTTTTTGGGGGGAGGGGGGATTTTTGGGCCCTTAATATGACTTTGAAATTGACTTGAAAACTTTGAGAAGGCTTGTAGGGCCATCCTTTTGAGCTTGCAATTCGACAAAATTTTCTAAGAGTATTTTACAATTCGCAGAATTTTTTCATATTTTTTGTCGTGGGGGGGGGGGGGGNNNNTTTTTTTTTTTTTTGTGGGGGGGGGGGGGGGGGGGGGTTGATCCTTTCGGCAGCGTTTTCAAAATCCGTCTTATTTGGTGAGAAATTAACGCTTGACGAAGGAAAAACGATAGTTTTGAGGGCTGTTGAGGTGGCAAAAGGAAAACTTCCAGGTTAAAAAATTTGAAAAAATTTTAGAAAGTGTAAAATATCACTGATAATACGAAAAGATGTTGGATACCCTGATTTGGAAAGTTTTTGAAGTAGGAGAGAGGGGCTGTCCGGAACGTAATGTTTTTATTTTAGCAAGTGGAAGGACCGGGGAGTATTTTTGAGATATTTAAATTTATTAATTTTAAATGTACGAGATGAATAATTATAATCAGAGTGATATGTTTTTTTCGCTATTTTGAAGTGAATGAAAGTTAAAAATTGAAAAAAATCGAATTGTACGTGGAAAAAATTCGTGAAATTTACATTTCATTCAACACGATTGAATTCTCATCTCGACTGATTCTAGAACTACCATTTTTACTCTGAAAAAAAAAATTGAAAACTGTAGCTAAAAGATACAAAAAAATAGTCAGCTTTGAGTTGATGATAGCGAGTTATCTTTGGATCATTTTCGAAGTGATTTTCTTTAGCACTGATGAAATATGATTTGCCATTTTTCATCTCGTTATCGGGGGGGGGGGTGAAGAAGAGGAGAGCTGAATTTATAAAAAATTCACTTTGAAGAAGATTTTTACGTTAATTTCTTTTCACGTCAAGAAAATTGAAAATTGAAAAGAAATCGAAGCGTACGTAGAAAAAATTCGTGAAATTCACATTTCCTTCAACACGATTGACTTTTCATCTCAACTGATACTACAACTATCATTTGAACCCTGAAAAAAAAATAAATGAAAAACTTTGGCTAAAAAAAATACAAAAAGGGCGGTTTCTACGTCAGAGAATTTTATATTATTGAAAAAAATTGAGAATTGATCGTAGCGAGTTGCCTTTCGATCTCAAAATTGAAATTTTTCAACTGATTCTCTGTAATAGGCACTAGTGAAATATGATTCGCGTTCTTCATCACGTTACCAAGGTGGGGAGGGGGGATGAATTTATAAAAATTACATGTTGGGGGAGATTTTCATGTAAATTTTTTTTACCTGCAAGTTTTCGACCGATTTTTTTACGAATTTGATAAGAAGGTGAAAACGTCCACTTGGGGATAGTGTTATGGAATTTTTTAAATATTTTTTGGACTCGTAATATGACCTTGAAACGGACTTGAAAACTTTGAGAAGACTGGTTGGGCTCCTTTCCATTTTCTTTTATATGTTTTTTTTGAAAATTTTTGTAAGTGTGGTTGAGGGGGAGGGAGTGTGAGGAGTTGGATTTTTGATCTGAAAATTCATGCTATAGGTTGCCTTGAAATTGAAAAAAAATGCGTTCAAGTTGTATATTTTTTGATCATTTTTGCTACGAGGTTGGAGGTGGTGGGGGGCAGGAGATGGAGGTGTGAGTGGCTTATTTTCAGATTTGAGAGCTGTCTTTATTAATCAAAATGTTTCGAGTGAATATATGCGTTTGAAATGTATATTTTTGTATTTTTTTTTGTTAGGGTGGTAGTGGAAATGAAGGGTAAGAAGGGGCATACTGAAAATTGAGTTATTGATTGAAAAATATGTGTAAAAAGCTGTCTGAAAATTTGAAAAGGTAAAGGTAAACGTTTCCGATAAAAATACATATTTCAGTTGTATAAGTTTTGTGGTACGACTATGATGAAGAAAGGGAAGACGGGTGAGAGGAGTTATGAGAAATTTGTAAAATTTTCCATTCGAGTTGAATCATTAAATACAAGTTGATTTTAGGGAATTTGAAAAAATTATGGTTTGAATTTGTGCCTTCTTTTATCTGTTTGAAAAGTAAAAAAAAATTAATTCTTATTCTTATATTTTTTCAAATTCGAAATTTTTCGAAAAATTGGTATGCATAATTTACACGGTCAAAATTTCAATCTCAAATTACTGCAAAAATCAGTTTTAGCTGAAAAATGGAATCATAAAAATTTGAAATTTGTGTTCACTTAAAAAACAGCTGAAAATGATTTATATATAATGTTCAAAAATAGTGTCTCAATTAAAAATATTCCTAAAAATTGGAAGGAAAATTTTTTTCGATGGTTCGTGATAGAAAAAATTCTATAAAATTTTATCGCGTGAAGAGATTTTCCTAAAATTTGGCCCTTATGTTTGAAAATTCTGCTGTTCAAAGTTTATAAATCAGATATGCCAGGATGGATAAGATGTAGGTAGGTAGCTGGGTAGGCAATTAGGTATGCGTACTTACGCAGATAGGTAACTAACTAGGTATACCAATGAATAAAATTCAAAGTATTTTCAGCATAATGACGTAATCAAAGTGTAAATTTTCGATGAAAATCTCAACAAATGGCGTTAATTTATTAAAAATGAAGTACCTAGGTAAATAACTATACCTACTTGATTAAAATTGTATCGTAATAGTCGTAATATTCCTATGCACGTTTGCACGCGATACACGAAATCTCAATTAGCAGTTCACCTAGACCTAAGCAGGTACGAAGCTGAATTTTGTAAAAAAAATTTTTACAACACGAGAAATTTTCATCAACGCACGTTCCTATTTGATGATGTGAAAATTACCTTTTTTTTTTGTACAGCTTGTTCTGTAATCTTTTGCTCCTGATTTTTCTTTCTTTCTTTTTTTGTTGGTTTACGATCCGGTCGCATGTCTTTGAACTATTAAATTGACTATGGAGCCGATAGTGCAGTTGCATTTACGTAATTTGTTGGCAAAATTCGTAATTTGTATTTTTATTTTGCGTATTTCTCATTTTCTCATCCCTAATACGTCCTTTTTTCTGCTTTTTTTTTTTTTGTTTTTTCAATGTCAAATTCGACTTGCTCATAAATATACGTAGGTTTATACGTGTGGGTTTCAAATGCATTGTACGTGATTGCATTCTGTTGACCAAGTGACAGCTCGATTAAATACCAATTTTAGAGTGAAAATTGAACTTCGAAAGTTCATGGGTCATCAAAATTGCAATACAATAAAAATTAGTTAAAACTCGAAAAATAATTTGCAGAAAATTCATCTGATTGGGAAGAGGGGGGAGGGATAAGATCAGAAAAATTCATTTTAGGATTTTACAAGACCGATAAGACTATTTCTACGCATGTCAGATATTTATTGGCCTATCACATGAAACCCTCTGAGGTGAAGAAGACCAAAATTTGATCTTAGGTCTTTCACATTTGTTCAGATTTTTTTGTAAATTCCTTTCAGTTGTCTGATGAAGGAAATGCCCTTTTAAAGTGTTGATGGGGGGGGGTTGCAATTTTTGAATATTTTCGGCTTCGGCTTGAAGGCTCATATTTCGGGATTGGTTCGACTGCACAATATGTAAAATTCTAAAAGCTCAAAGTTGAATTTTCGAGATGAAAGCTCAATTTTTCATAATGAGATCTAACGTTGAAAGTGCTGATTTAAAAATTTGAAAAAATTACCACTAAGAGACGTTTTTGTGTTTGTTTTATCCAAATAGTTTTTAAAATGTGATCTCGACATTCCTGGGAGGTAGAAGGGTATTGATTTCTATTCAAAGCATTCAAAGGAATGAAAAAAGTAAAGTGATGTATCGAAATTTACGAATTCGGAGACGCTCTGTATGAATATCGGATTTTTTTCTTGAACTAACCCTTTCCTGTTCCACCCCCTACCAAGAACAAAATTTTAAAAAATTAGAACAATGAATTAGCATATTGATTCTTAGTAATTCCAGGATGCTGAGATCGAATATCAACTAACTTTCTTGATACCACTCGCCTCTGCTCCAAACTGACCCCTCAATCATTAAAAAGTAGAGAAATATGGATACAGAAGAGTCTGATTAGTAAAATAATTTGCTATATGATCTCATCGGTGTCAAATTAGTAGAAATCAATGGATCACACCCTGGTTTAATCTTGTCTCAAAACTTTTTTCTTTGGGGAGGGGGAGGAGGGAGGAGTCATTTGAGGTACGGATGGAAAAAAATTGATAAATATTCAAACGCAATGACCTCAAATCTGGAAGAATCGACCCCTAAATTCATAATTTCCGTTTTGTGATTTTTGGACCGTATTATGAAGGGAGGGGGGGGGGGGGTTCAAAGAGACTAGTTCAAAGAAATAAACCTATGTTCAAACTCAGCGTCTTTGAATTTTTAAAATCAATACGCAACTTTACTTTTCTAAATTCTTTGAATTTTGACCAAAATTGAGGACCACTTCTCCTCGTAGAGGTGTTAAAGTCTCATTTTGAAAACGGTTTGGTTGAAACAAACTTAAACAGGTCCCTCGCATATCTCTCCCTCTAATAATTGAGCTATAAGTAAGTTGAAATTTTACGGTAACTTTCTTACATGTGTATTTTGGTGGTTTTGATTGAAGTCAAAATGCTCATGTGTGTTAAAATTGGTTAGGGGGTCATTTAGCCCTTGGCTGAACTTTGACAAAATTTTATACTGTTCGACTTGCTTATGTACACATTTAGAAGATGGTTTTAGATCGCAAAAACAAATTTTTACCACACGCCTTAGTGTGGCTGGTGCCTCAAATCACGTGTTTTTCAAGCTAAAAATCTGCTCACCTCGATTTTTCCTCCAATTTTTTTTTTTAAACTTGGCACGTATGCAGTGGGCACTACGGAGGAGTACCTTGAAATTTTTTCAAATTTTTTCGACCACAATACTGATCTTTTATTTGACCTTGAAAATTTCAAATTACGCTGGGGGCATCGTTTGGCTTGGGCGTGATAAAACAAATTATTTCCACGTTTCTCGCTCTATTTTACACCATGTATAATTTTTTCAAATTTTTTCGGCTGATAGCTTATAAGTGAGGTTGGAAAAACCGATAAATCTGTCGTTTAGTGCTTTTCTACTTTTAAACGTCCCAAAAATGAATTTAGCTTGGGTGCCAATTTTTCCAATCACTCCCTCCTCCGAGAATCCATGTCCCTGTCTAAAAAATACTCCTATATCCTCATCGTATATGTCCGGTATCGAAAAATATTACAAATAAAATTTGTGGCTTGAAGTATTGGGAATATTTCGAGTTATGTTCAAAATTTCGCTCAGATCATTGACCCACCCCCTATTTCACAAATTACCTGTCAAAAACACCCCAAAAATCGATTATTTCTACTTTACATCGAAATTAGCCAACATACGACCATACTCGATAGGATCAAAGTTGTTCAAAATCATAAAGAGAATACGTATACTCGAAATTTAGCAACTTTTAACCCCTATCCGCATTGTAAACACTCCCCTCCGTCCCCCTCTTAATCGCCTATGAAGGTAGAATAGTAGCGT
The DNA here is from genome assembly GCA_900060175.1 of Ferrisia virgata. NCBI lineage: Eukaryota > Metazoa > Arthropoda > Insecta > Hemiptera > Pseudococcidae > Ferrisia > Ferrisia virgata. The sequence continues at coordinate 11,259 of FIZR01012109.1, forward strand.
TGTATTTCAAACGAGACCCGGAAATTGGTAATATAATAATGAAATTTTGGTATCATTTATGAGAGAGGTGTGTGAAAATTTTCCATATCGAGAGGTATGCAGTAACTCTCGTAAGGAGGATGGAAGATGAAACTGCAAGGCAACAGCCCCCCCCCACCCTTGAAGTAATTTTTACGATTTTGAAGTCGACTTTGTAGAACACGAATATCGTATTTCTAGATCGTAAGACGTGCGGTGTGTGTGTGTGGATTCAGTATGGGTCTTGGAATTTTTTTTTAGCGATTTTCACTTTTCAGCTTTAATTTCAAATCGTATACTTTCTCAGCATGGCTTGGGAAGTTTCATGCGAAGTTAAGTACCTGTTATACGATTAACCTAGAAAAAAAATTATTTTTCGTATCTTTCGCTTTCGAAATAAGGAGCTAAAAATTTTTTAATTACGATATTTTTCCGCATTGAAAATAGCTCACATTCGAACTACATACATGTATGATGAATTTTCATTCGGTGTCGAATTTCTATGATTCGTTTTTATGCGATATAATTAAAATGTAAAATATGTCGAGTACCTAATACCTATGCCAGCGTGTAATATTATAAGTAAAAGCACCTGCAATAATATTGAACCATTGGGCGCGAATGACTTCTGTTGAAATAATATGCCCGGCTATATTCAGCTTTATAACAAGACGCGTCCGTCGTCGGCCATCACCGCATCATCGTGTCAAATCGATTATCTTTTATATGCTTTGTTTTTTACCCCTGCGAGTACTACATATTTAGGTCAATAGAGATTTCGTCGACGAATAATAATATAATTATGTGTATTTCGTCGTTCGTTATAATGCACGAACGAGAAAAGGTGGAGGAGTAGGAAGAAAATTCATATCGTCGTAATTATCGGCCAATTTTTTTTTTTTTTTTTCTTTTTTCACCCAATTTATCCGCGTTAATTATATCGCGATGATGGGGTGGTGATGGGGGTGGTGGTTGTCGTCGTCGTCGTGTTTAATCGTTGTTAAGTTATAAGCCAATGCTGGTATAGGCATTATCTTGATGTAATCCCTTGAATTGACCTTGAGAAAATGTAAGCCTACGTCTTATCTCTGAATCGTTCTTATATAGTAAAAGTTGAAAATTTGCTTGAAGATATTGATAAGTTCGAGTAGACTATCGGTTGCTGTTCGGTGTTCGCCCTTGTCGTATGCGTCGAGAATTTATTTACCTATATTTGAGAGTGAATTATTCTGTCCTTCGTGGAACCAGCTTCATATTGTACATATGAATTGTACTTTGTATACCTAAAGCTATGTACATTGTACATATAATATTTCTATTATATACCGCAGGTACTAGCCGGCTAGGTAGGTAAGTAGGTAGGTAGGTAGGTAGGCAGGTCCAGGTATATGTATGTATGTAGTAAAGGTATGTATAACACGATCAAGTAGCTCAATTATCAAGATTAATGATTCGTTCTTGTCATTTCATCGCAATTCGCCAATTCGCCGTCGTTTTTTCATTAATCAAGCGACCGGCTAAAAGGTTTATTTTACCGTTTGTGTTGTTTTTACCTCGTATGTCTCCCTCCCTCCTCTTAGACTTCTGCTGCGTCCAATGACTCGGTAATTATGACCATCGTGAAACTGATCGAAATATAATAATAAGTACGATATGGTGAGTGGGTAATGAGGGGAAATTACATTTTCTCGTGTTACCGAGCACGTCTAAAAAGTGGATGAAAGTAACGATCATGTTTTCGGGAAATTTTTCCAATACCAATGGCGAGATTTTTTCTCAGAAATTTATAGGTGGAATCGCGAAAAGGAAGGGACAGGATCGAGGAAGGGTGAAGGGAAAGCAGGTTTTTGTGAGATTAAAATCATGCGGACATTTTTCAATTTTAATACATAATGAAGTTTATCTGTGGCGTATATTTAAACACCTTTCTACTCTCCTGGCTTGACCAAGTGGTGGATTTTTTTTATTCTACAAAAATGCAACGCTGAAATATTATAATTATGTAGCTATATTTTTTCTGAAAAATGGATGATAATATTTTAGCTGGAAACTATGGACAAAGACCAGGCCGTTGATAAACTTGAGTCAACTGCAATAGAAGAGGGGTGGGGGTAAGAGGTTAAAAGCGTTTAAAAAAAAAGTACTTCATTACGAGTTCCATAAATTTGACGAAATTACGTTAAAAATACATTTTTTTTACCCTATTGATGCATTGTTTGGAACACTAAAGGGGTAATTTTCTCAGAAGGTCGTATCGATCAAAACCTTGAGTCGTATATCAACAGAGAGGCATTCTTAGCAATTTGGGGGCCCCGGGCAACTTGATTAAATGGTTCCTTTATTTGTAACACGCCTCACTCGTTTTTTAATTTGATCCCTTCGATGGTAAAGTGAATGGTCAAAATTCGATCCGTATAATATTTATTTTATCTCTGCCCCTTTCCATTTCGAAACAACTTTTTTTCATATATTACCGTTAATCGATCAAAAAATGCAGATAAATATTGAAAAGTGTCGGAAAATTGACCTGAAATATGAAAAAAATCGTGTAATGTCGTCGAAAATTTATCAAAAATTACGATAAAATGGTGAAAAACAAGTGAAAACTGACCTAAATTATGAAAAAGATCGTTGGAAATTAACGAAAATCGCGTAAAAAACTGACATAAACGTGTGAAAAATATTGAAAATTGATGAAGAATCCCGAAAATATGTTGATAAGTGTGAAAATCGTGCAAAGGTATGAAAAAAATCTTTACAAACCATCGTTTTCTGGGTAAAAATGGGTAAAAAGCGCGGAAAATTGATCAAAAATCACGAAAAAACATCATCATTGAAAATTGGAAAAAAATTGACCAAAGAGAAAAAAGTGCACAAAACTGAATGCTAAAAACAAATGGAATCTGAAGAAAAATATGAAAAAAAAAAACGATGGAAAATATTGAAAAATGATAAAAAATTGACAGAAATGGGTGAAAAACGTCGAAAATTGATCAAAAAATCATGTACAAATGTTGAAAAATGCAAAAATTAACCAAAAATTTGAATAAAAAATCGTTGAAAATCATCGATATTTGATGAAAATTTTGCAAAAATCGCTAAAAAGTGCGGAAAATTGATCGAAAAATCACGAAAAAATGTTGAAAGATAGATGAAAATGGTATAAAAATATTGAAAAAAAAATTAATTTATAATAATTTTTAACGTTTTTTTTTCAAATTTTTTCGTCAATTTTCACGTCGTTCTTAGCATTTTTTCGTGATTTTTGATCAATTATTTGCACTTTTCATCCACTTTTTAAACATTTTTATCCTACTTTCTACGATTTTTATGATTTTTGATTAAACTTTTGCCCTTTGTACCAATGTTTGTCAAATTTTTATCCAATTTTCATTTTTTTTTCAACGAATTTTTGGTACATTTTTACTTAGTTTTCTTCGTGATTTTTGATCAATTTTCGATGATTTTTATTGATTTTGCTTTGTGTTTTAAGTTAATTTTCACACATTTGTCAACATTTTTTGTGATTTTGGATCATTTTTTAGTATCTATTATTCATTTTTGTCACATTTATAGCCAAATTTCCATGATTTTCAACAATTTTCTTCATATTTTTGGTTTATTTCTTCTCGATTTTAAATATTTTTTCGTGATTTTTGATCGATTTTCTGCGCTTGTAGTTATTTTTGTCAAACTTTTACCCAAAGTTTGTTGATTTTTAACGGTGATTTTCACATTTTCGCGTGATTTTTTATGATTTTTCAACGACTTTTAGCAACCTTTTTCATATTTTAGGTAAATTTTCACATATTTTTCAGTATTTTTTCGTTTTTTTTTTTTTTTTTTTTTTTTTTTTTTTTTTATTTTATATTAATGTTATACTTTTTAGCAGTGTTGGTCTTGAACATTTATCCAGTTTTTATTGCTTTTCAACGATTTTTAGTCAATTTTCATCATATTTCGTGATTTTTGATACTTTTCTGCTTTTTTTTTTGGAATTCTGTCAATCTTTTATCCAATTTTCAATGATTTTTACCAAATTTTTTCCGATTTTTTTCAATTTTTTTGCATTTTTTCAAATTTTTTCAGAATTTTAGTAAATCTTTCTCTCAATTTTCGATGATATTTACACAAATTTCGATGATTTTTAACGAATTAAAAAAATATATATCGAAAAAATATTTTTGATATGGATGTCCGGGTTGAGGGTCATTTTTTGAATGCGTGGCGTTTTTGAAAATAAGTAACAAAAAAAAATTAATAATTAAAAAAACAAAAAATGAATCAAATAATAAAAAAATTAAAAATTGAAAAAATAAAAAAAGTTGGAGCCGTTTTGGAGCCTAGGGGCATCCCCTACACCAAGTATGGGGCAATAACGAGGTTGGTAATGTTGGTGTCGTTTTCGCAAAAATCGACCCCCCTCCCCTACACCCGAATACGGTAATGCAGTCAAATTCACTATTTCACCTCAATTAATACATTATTTTGGGCATTGTTACAGGTGTAAAAATTTGATGGTTGCTCTTTCCTCGTACTGTATCCTAAAATACCTATTTTTCTACGCTTTTACCCTATTTTCTTTTCATTTCGTTTCTTTTTCGTAATTTTTGAAATTTCACTGGTACAATTTTTTTTATTTCTGTATTCAAAAAAAATATACATTCACGATAAAATCAAGTCAATAAAGTCCACGAGTTAGTCGCGTCTGACTACGACCTACCGAACGACATGAACAAATTAGTGATGATGCTTTTGACAATATCCAGATCCACGTAACTCGTAAGCTTACTGTAGCTTTACCAGTTCTCATATAGGCTATACTTATATTGGCTGTAGATATATGTAGAATAGGCCTATATAGAGATTTCAAGGGTCAGAAATGATTATCTGGTGAAAAATACCTCTGCCCAGTGAAGGGTACGTTGGTACATGGTACGTACGTATAAATGACGGTGGTGTATCAAGTGTCGATGTTGAAGCTTTTGATCTCTTTAAGCCTAGTTAAAGGGTAACCTTAATGTACGAGTGGTGTATACGTATCGTATCTCGATATTTATGTATAAGACCGGATACACATGGCCACATTAATGTATTAATTTGTTCGACGACCGACGATATCGGTGGCTCGACGTTTGCGTCGCGTCGCATCGCTTCGTTTTTTGGCTGATTGATTCTTCGATAGGCGTAATTTCAAGCTTTAATGATTAGCTGTATCGAGAAGGTCGTACATGCGTGAATGGTATATACGTTTGTCTTTAAATAAATTTATAAGTATTTGCATAGTACTATGAAATTCTACTTTAAAGATGCGAAACAGGGAAAAATATCTTCAAGGAATTTGAAGTTGAAGCGTAAATCGAGCTTAGAGGCAGGTCTTCTGGGGTAATTTACAAGTGAAATTGAAAGATTTCCATCTATAGATTGTGCCTTTATCTAGATACCTTACAGCTCATACGGTTGGTTGATCAGTTGGCTTGTGTGACAGGCGATAAAAGTGTAAATGCAGAAATTTTATGAATTTTTTCTCCTTGACTATGGCAGAGGCAAATCATACCGATTCGATCTCGGGTCCCAAAATTATAATTTTTTTAGAAACTTTTACGTTAAGTCAATTTTTGAGATTATTTGAGATTTTTATTTCGTCGCAGTAGAAGGGGTAAGGGAGGGGGGGAGAGAATGAGAGATGTACTTTACCGTAGGCTTTCATCTTACTTTTTTTTCCCTAGCTACGAATTTTAGATTTATTTTTTTCCAACTTTGTATGATAATAAGGGTACCTAAAAGTAGTGGTGTGGAATTTTTTCTTACTCTTCAGGTCTTAAATATGACCTCTTTTAATTGACTTTGGAGGTTCCGTTCCCGCAACATGGAGTAGAGCCCCTTCACAGTAGATAATCCCCCTTCTTTGTGAGCTTTTTTACATACACCCATCGTAACAAAAACAATGTAAATTGGAATTTTAATGTACGCCAATTTCTCTTGCAAGATAGGATGTAAAAATTCTTTCAAATCGTAGAAAAATATGAATAATACCATCTTTCATAGTTCTGTTTAAGGTGGGGCGGGGGAGGGAGAGCTTTACTAAAAAAATATTCCGTGCTATTTTAAACCATAGCCAATTGAGCTAGGAAGTTAAAATTTGGTATGTACGTAGATTGAGTATAGGTCTCGGATGTGCCTTTCAAAGATGTTAACATTTTATTTAGCCTCATCGCACTCCCTCCCAATCTCAAAATTGTAGTTCTTTTGGTAAATTTTTCTAATTTTGTGAGTTTGTTCCTCGCATATCTCCTCCATTTTGACATGGTCTCATACTGGCCCAGTTTCAGCTTCAAAGCCTTATATCATGTTTTCTTGGCTTCGTTCTGGAATCCTAACATAAGGTTTGACTCTAAGGTGCTTCGGAACCCTTGAAATTGATTGGGGAAAAAAATTAAAAATCAATTATTGCATCGAAAACTCAGGATTTCCCCCCTTTTCGACCTTGAAAAAGGGCTGTCCCTCCCCTATCTCCGTTCCAAATCGAGCTAGGAAGTTGAAATACAGTACGTAGACTTACAATGATCCGTAGATGTATCTTTTGGTGGTTTAGGCTTTTCACACTCGTTGATCCCTCTTGCAGACTAGAAATGTGTTTTTTTGGCTCCCTTAACTTCATTTTTTCAACCCTCAAATCTGTCTTAAAATTCAAAAATTGTCAAAAAATCAAAAAAAAAAAAAATTGTTTGAAGATTTTTTTAAAAACGGAATTCTTATTACTTATTTTAACCCAAAATGAAGGATTTGAGATGAAATGTTCCTTGGGATGGTTGTGTTTTTGATTGATTTCAGTTTATTAGTGGAAACGACTAGGTTCCAATGGTGCTAAAAGGATTTAAAGAGGTGGGTTTTGTTGTGAGTTTTTAGATCTGAAAGTGGGATTGGTATCTTGGGTATGGGAGAAATGGTTTAAGAGATTTTGGTGGTTTGGTTTGCCAGGTCATTTTGGTTTATTTCTTCGGGATATAAGATGCTGGTTCTTGTTCTGGTTATTTCGGATGGGTTGTAAAGCGGATAGCGAGTCTGAAAGAATTAGGAAATTATTGGATGCGACTTCAAGACAATGTTTGATGTTGAGAGGATAGTGAAGTGAGGTGGAAGTGGGTAGGGGATTGAGGAATTGTCTGGGACTATTGAGCAGCCGGATTGATTTGATGTTTTGGAACCATCTATGTATATTTATACGAAGTTAGGATATTTGCTGAGAAGTTCGTTAAAGTTTTGAATATAGATGGTGGGGGGGGGGGGTTGGTTTGGGATTCGGGAAATTCGGCGAGAGAGATCTATTTTTGGAGAGTAATTGAGCCGCCATGGTGAATTGATGTTCGTGGGAAAGAAAGAGATAACAGTGTTTTTCAAGTGGATTTGGTGCAGAAGATGTTTGCTGTAAGAGTGCCTTGTGGAACCATGAATTGGAGAGGGATGCAATTAGGATTTGCAAGAATATTGAGGATTGTGTTGTAGGAGATGTAGAGTCTACGGACTTTTAGAGGAGATTCTGCTGCTTCGCATAGGAGGCTATCAGTTGGTGTGGTGCGGAAAGCTCCTGTAATTAGTCTGAGGCAAGTATTATGAATGACGTTCAAGAAGTCCAGACGAGACTGAGGGGCGAAGCAGTAGAGAAGTGTACCATAGTCGATTAGAGGACGAATAAGAGTGGGGTATAATTTTAAAAAGCATAAGTCGATCGGATCAATAAGATGTATGAGCTAGCTTTTTTAAGAAGTTCAGGTTTTTGAAGCAGTTGCTTTTGAGGTTTTGGATTTGAGGAGTCCAGGATGAGGTATTGTCAAAAATGACTCCGAGATATTTCACTTTATCTGATACTGGGATAAAAGTGTTGTTTAGGTGAACGTTCAAGGTCGTGGAGCATTTATAGTGTTTACAGAAGTGTATCGCAGTAGACTTAGCATAGGAGATGGAGAGAGCACATTTTTTTGTGTCCAGTTGTGTATTCGATTGGCTGTTTTTTGAAGCAAGGATTCTCCTATTTTAGGACTTTTACACCTAATCAATGTACTGAAGTCATCTGCGAAGAGAGCTTTCGAGATTAATGGGGAAATGGAGTTGGCAAGGTCATTAATACCTATGATGAATATAGTGGGACTGAGCACTGTGCTCTGAAATACTCCGTTAAAAAGAGGATAGGTAGTGGAGGTAGAGTTTGATATACGTACTAGGAATATGAAATTAAACAAAATTTTGCATCTCCAGATGGTGTCAAAGGTTTTACTGATGTCAAAGAAGACAACCAAAAGATGATCTTTTTTGTGGTATGCTTCATTTATCATGCTGTTAATATGTATTAGTTGATGATGAGTTGACCTACCTGGTCTGAAACCACATTATGTGTCTGAGAGTAAGTTGTTGTGCTCTAGAAACCACAACAGTCGTTTACTAACGGTTCTTTCAAAGATTTTACAGAGAATAGACGTCAGAGAAATAGGTCTATAGCTGTCGATCTGGAATGGATTTTTACTGGGTTTGAGAAATGAGATTACAACGACTTTCCTCCATGTGGAAGAGAAGGAGTGAGAATTCCAGATGACGTTGAATAATTTCAGGAGAACAGTAAAAACATTTTCTGCAGCAATATGGAGGAATTGTACATGGATTTGGTCAGGACCTGTGGCTGAATTTTTGCAAAGACTTTATGGCTTCAACGAGTTCTTAGAGTGTAATATTTTGGTTAATGACATGAAGAGTTGTTTCTTCTGCGTAGTTATCAATATCTTCTTGCAATAACTGATACTGAGGATTGTTGTTTGAAATTTAGCTGATATGATTTGCAAAAGCGTTTGCAATTGCGCAAGGATCCGTGTTTATTTGGTTGTTTATTAGGATGCTATTGGGAGAGGAGTTGGAGTTTTTGTTTGGTGCTAATGTATCATACTAAATCACATGAAACCAAAAAAAAACTTTTTGAAATTTTTCCATGTTTTAAAATGAAGAAAAAAAAACGAATATTTCGAATTTTTTTGATGTGAAAAATCCCCAAAAAAATACTTTTATTTATTATGTCATGAGAGATGATGAGATTTTGTATTTTTACTTCATTATTTTGAAAAAATTTTAAATAATTGATTTTTTTCCAGTTTTCAACAGAATTTTAAAGCCCCTGAAAAGCAAAAAAAAGTTGGGAAGTTTTTTTTTTTGGTCTCATGTAGAAGTGGTGAAGTAAGGGTCAAGTTAGAGACCCCAAATTTTTACCACGTTTATTTGACGTCATTTTGTAACTTTTTTTCACTACTTCCAACTCCCTTCAACTTTCGAAAGAAACACCTAGAATTGTAACATCTTACTATCTAATCTACCTACATTGGAAGCCTGGTGGCCGAATTTAAGGGTATCGAGCACAGTAAATAATTTTACTCTTTGAAGGAAAAGATAGAAAAAATGAAAATGAACGTTTGGCGCTCGAAAATGATTTTAACGATGGGCTTTTAAGACTGTATAACGAATTTTTCTGATACTTCCCCTCTGTTTGGCGGTAGATCGATGGTGTGTAATAGCTTGGCTTCTGCATTGACAATATGACGTGGAAAATCAGGCTAAAAAGTTTTTTGTACGATTTCGCGCAATTGCATGAACGATCATGGCGAAAAGGTGAGACGACAGCAAATAACAAGAGCCTAAAGGTTTTACCCAAAGGTTATACCTATTGCCTATACAGAAGACAGACGTGTCATAGAACGACGATATATGCTGAAACATAAGAGAGAAACGAACACTAAATAATTCTGCCTCGGTTTATTGTATCAATAAACAAATCTAATTTACTCGTTTTAAATCGCCTAACAATTCGCTCACTCGAGGCGAGGCGAGGCGAGTTTGTATTTTATACCAATTATACCAGTCTTGGATGAGGTTGCTGCTGGTATTTGAATAGAATTTATATCGAGTTTATGTGCTTAAGCACTTATACATACAACTAATACTTGAGTAGCTGGCCGATCGGCTGGTCGCTACGACGACGAAATTATCTCGTAAATTTGACGCGAAATAAGTACCGAGCCGTATTAATTGGACACGAAGATAGATAGTCGAAGATAAGTGGAAGTACTGCACCGAAAGGAAAAGAGAGAGAGAGAATGAGTATTTAGTGTTTCGACGTTGTGCTCGTCGTCGCTCTTTTTATGCGGTTCGATGTTTCCGAAACCCAACTCGCCGAGACATATTTGCTGAAGTAACTACAACGAAAATCCATTCATGAAAGTTATAATTGAACTGCCCCTATTTACGTTGCGTTAGGTGTACCTATGGTAAAAGTTTTCAAAAAGTGTGATTTATCGACGTTGTTAGTGCCTCTGCCTACCTAGTCGTACTGTCTACAATCTACCATCTACAATCTACCTGTCATCGTGCAGGAGGTAGGTGTGTCTGTGTATGTGCTCTTTACCTTATGTATTAGATATTTTTTGAAAAATTTTCAACCCCTGAGCGTAATAAGAAGTAGGTATCCTCTGTATTATCAGCGATACCTACGAGAATGCGAATATACGTATCAGAGGTAAAGTAAATAATCAAAAATAGTAAAATGAAAGATAATGCAGAAGGGGGGTTTCTAGGATGAGAAGAAGCTAATGTAGGTCAAAATGCTTTTAAAGCTTTTTAATGACCTCGTCCTTATAGGTATATAGAGGCGCTACTATATACCTACCTACCTACCTATCTACCTACAGGTATTTATGGAATACTCTTAAGCATCGTTCGAGATAAGATATTCGTCGTTCGTCGTGATGCCAACATTCCTTTACCTTGTTCGAGCTTCTCTCTTGTACTTACGTACAGTTCAGTAAAATCGCAGTGGAGGATTGGATTTTTTTTTTTTTTTTTTTTTTTTTTAATTCAACTTTCGACTTTTTCTCTCTCTGTTTCGGCGTCGCCCGTTTACTGTGCCAAAATAAGTCTACGCGTAGATGTAGATGTAGAATAAGTTGTGATTTCAGGCTGCGATAAGGCTGAGACGCGTATCTATCCTTACACCTGCCGGCAGTTTAATTGACTGCGAGCGAAATACCTTCTCCTTATCTGACAGTTTGTCGTTTATTTAGATTTTGTTAATGGTGTTTCTTTTTTCGACGCGATAGTTGTTGTTGTTGTTTTTTCTACCATGGGTTGTCAAGTTTTGGAATTTAAGTTTCATCAGAATCGTTTGCTGTATGAGCATTTCTCTTGTTAGCGCAGTCTTTTTGAGATCAGAAATTGAGAGAAAAAAATCAGTTCCAGATGATCAGTGATTTTAGAATTTTAGATCGGAAAAAGGACACTTGAGAAAAATTTTAATCTATAAAATCTCTCGTTATGGTGGATACCAGCACAATTATTAATTGATAGATTAGCTTTTTTTTGCGTGCGATAATTCGAATTTTTCATCGAATTAACCCTCCTCTAGTCGCTGTTGTTTTTGGTCACACCCTGGTCGAATGTTCCAAACATTTAATATTTTGCATATCAATGAGAAGATTTTTCGATATACTCTATGAAAATTTCAATATCCCTCAATCGGAGTTTGATAGCCCTGAAAAAAAAATGGTCCAACGACAAATTAGTTCTGCAATGGAATTCAGGAAACTTTTTCTAGCTCAAAAGTCATTCGGAACATTCGAAAAGGGTGCGACCAGTTTGAATGAATTCGGAACTTTTGATCAGGGTGTGACCAAAAGAACAGCGACTATTTTTTTTTAAATTGGAAAATCTTGATTTTTGCGATTTTTAAGTTTTCAACCCCCTAGTGAAGGGCCAGAAGTAGTCTCGAATCGAGCCGAAAATACGCTAGACATGCGCAGCACCTCAAATCTCATCTTTTAAGCCCTATGATCGGGGTCTTACACTACTTTTAGGAAGTGTAAATGACAAGAAACTACGTTTTTTTTTTTTTTTTTCTTTTCGAAAATGACCCTATTTTGAGAACTTATCACTGTGCCCCCCTCCTCCTTTGAGCTATGGAAACAAAATTCTGTATGGTGGATTTTCAACTCAAAGTCTACACCGTATTTGAGTTTGGTCAAAATCCGAGGTATGATTTTTTTTTTCACTCCACCCTAATAACAATATACCCGGACGAAATGGTTAAGGAAGGTTTTTTTCGTTTATTGTACTATTGAAGGTGCGTTATTAAACATATTCAAAATCCTCAAAAATCCTGTGTCCCATCTCTATGAGCGACGTATTATAGAGCACTAAAATTTTATGCCGATCACAGATATTCTACTTAAAATATTGATACTTCTCTTAAACCTGGAATTTTTGGTGGCCACTGTTTGAAAAATTGTTATTTTCCAAACAATATGACCTGTTTGAAATGGAGAATCGACTTCCAGCTGGTTTTTGTCAAACCATCGAGTACAAGTTAGTTGGTACAGTCTGAAAGTTACTAAATTAAATTATTTTTGGTGGACGATCTATGGTGAAAAGTGGGGGGGGGGGGGGGAAAAATTTTTACAAGTGACTATTCGAACTTCACCATCCAGCTTGCGCCGGGTGGTTTAAAAATTCCGAGCTTGAAGTCAATTCACCATTCGTAACTGATCATTGTGTTTGAAAAATAACAGTTTTTCAAAATTTCAGTCTCAAAAATCAGAAGAGGTTCGAAAGAAGTGTCCATATTTCAAATAGAATATTCGTAATTAGTATAAAATTTTAATGCTTTTGGATACAACGCTGTCAATCTGAATTACGTTTTATAATGAAATCCATCTTAAACAGAAAGTATGGGCAGTGCCTTCAATCTTCGTGTTGGGCAAAAAAAAGTTTGGACAAAATCTATTCTAATTTCAATGTATTAATCATTTTCATTATTATTTTTGTTTGAATTTTTTTTCTTATTCAACTTACATCAATGGGGCCTTCAGTTTTTCGATTAGGCAAAAAATGAACATAAAAGGATTTATTCAGGTTTGCTTCCATTATATTACCTATTTACATACCTACTTGTAAATTCATTTTGATTTCAATTTTTCAAAAATGATATTGGCTCCTTAAATTTTTAGTATAGGCAACTTATCCATGAAGTGTGTCTATCTGGTGGTATCCGGTTATATTTGAATTTCAATTTTGGCAAGGTACTTGCCAGATACCAATTCGAAGTTTATTGATCGAATTTCAACGATTTTGGTCGGTATTGAGCCAGTTTAACAATTTTAATCTGTGGGAGGAGAACGGCGAAGCGAAAAAATGAATATTTGACGTATCTGAAGAGGGCCTCGTTGATCTTCGAGGACCTCAGAACGGATTTTATTGGGGATTTTCTTCTCTCTCCCCCTCTTATCGTAAATTTTTATTAGACAGGCCTTTCGCAAGGGGTGTTTTAGGCGGTGAAACCCCTCCGCCTCGCCACCATGGCCGAAAAAAATTGAATTTTCTAGCAAAATAGGGTAATTAAATCTAAAAAATTGTGCAAATCACTCAAATATTTTTAAAGAATGCAGTTTTCTGCATAGTTCAAAGTACATATAATTTTTTCGAAAATGTTTGCCCTCAGGAATACGTGTATGTTACCTAAACCATTAAATTTTTATTACTTATTTGTGACCATTGAAAATTTGAATTCAGCTCTGAGAACCTGAGGTAGTCTATGGAAACTGTGGCATCATTAAAAAAAATGATCAATCCTCTTACCTATCTCCACCTCCGGACCAATCATGCGTACAGCTTGTGTAGGAAAATTATTTTAACACGTTTTTTTATCAATTTGATATGTAAGGTTTTTAAATGAAGGGTGGGTCACAATGGGATGTCCCTTATTTTACGAAAGTATGAATTTCAAAACGCATACTCCTACATTTTTTCGTTTTACTTTCAAAGTATCTGTAAGTTGTACACATAATATTTTGACTAAATCGAAGCACGTTTGAGTCACGTATATTTACAAAATTTCCAGGTAGTGTAAGTCTTTTGATTTGTTAGTTTTTTCGAAAATCGATGATGTCTGCTTGTAGAGCACGACAAAATGAGCGTAAAACATGGAAATAATTTTTTACTTGAGATCAAAATTGTAGAAGTTATAAGGGGTCAAAGATTGAAAAAAACATACATATTCTTTAATTAAGCATGAAGGTGGATCAGGCAGGGAATTAATTCCTTCATTTTCAAACATATTTCTCAGCGATGTTTACTTTGAGTGAGTAATGCACTATACAAATTTGAGCCTCTTATCTCAAAGGTAGGCAGCTCTAGTGGTACTCCAAGTAAGATGATTTTTGATAAGATCTCCATTATGAATACTACAAAAAATTAGAGGGTATGCATTTTAAAATTCGTGCTCTTGTAAAATAAGAGACACTTTGGTATACAGTACGTGTTGATTTTACTCTCTCAAAATTTGTTGTACACCTGATTGAAAATTTTCTTAAATAATTATAAATACACAATATATTACTTGGAAAAAGGAGGGCTTTTTTCTGGAGAAAACGACGGCGTGTTATGCTACACCCTCGCTTCAAGCTGACGATTCTAACTGTACATAACAGAAACAACAACAACAACAACAGCAACTGTGAAAATAAAATATTCGAATTCGAATTCTATTCGTAAATTATACGACGAGAATACGACAAGAAGTAGGTACGAGCTAGTCGAAGTTGTTACGCGACACTTGTGGCTCGCTCGCCAATGAAAATAAAACCCCAGCAACATAATTTCACGTAACTTGGAAATCAAAATAATTTACATGATTTACTCCTGTACAAATATGTACCTACCGACCTATTTATTGGTGTAACTTTCTACAATTAAATATACTCGTAAAGCTACATATGTGAGAAAGGCAAATTCAAATTTAATTTTGTTATTATACGATGTGTTTGCTTACGTCGTGTACGCATCGTGAAAGACGAACAAAAAATTACATGATGGGAAAATAATAATCAAAGCAACAAGGCGAAGTCTTGTCGCGAATAATATAAAGATAGCAGGAGCTTCGAGTCAAGTGCACGTGGTGAAATAATCGATTATTTGGTCCAATAAATTTGTTTCGTATTCGATGTGCAAAAGATTTATTTTTCTTAATTTTTGTAATTCAATGACATCAATGATCGGGTGCGTATGTTCATGTCGGATTTTTGTAGATCTAACATTAGGTAATTAATGTGACTGTCAGTTAACAAATAAAACTCACAGCAGTTACGTCATTTTCCCGATAAAGATAAATGTCGTCAAATTGACGTCATTACATACCACGAGCGTAGGTGAGTGAGTAAATTGCCTATAGAAAAAAATTCCGAAGACGTGTAATACTTATTTTCAAAAGCGCAGCGTGATTCGGAAAAATCTAACGATCGAGTGACGAAATTTAGAAAGAGAGATTTTAGTGAACAAATAATGTAGATCGGTAGTATCAAGTTTGTTCATTGGGTAATAATATTTTTGAAACAAAAAAAAAGAAAGAAAATATTTTACGTAGTTTGAGTTTGAGCGCACTTATATATTTCTCATACTTGAAGCTACGTTGTAGCTATAAACGACGACGATTTCCATTCCATATATTTATTATTAACAAGCTGTAACAATAGGATGAAAATGAAGACGACGAGAATTTAATTTATTATTCAACAGATCAACAAGAGAGAGCGAGAGAGACAAAGAACGAATAAAAAAACTGCGGAGAAAGTTCCGCGCCTATTCTGCAGCTTGTGCATTGCTGAGTTGATATTACGTAGCTTGTATACTTATAACTATTTTGTCGTACAAATAATGTACGATTAAAAACTTTTGAAAATGACGCGAGCAGATTGGTGGCTGAGCGATCCACCTCGATAGTTGCCTGTATTTTTATTACCAACTTAAGTAAAAATATGAATTTTTTAACGAATCTTCAACGATAGTTTCGAGTAGTAAAAAAAAGTCCGCATATGACTCCATGGTCTCCCCTCGTACAGCTTGTCAACTGGGTGAAGATAGTTAGCGAAAAATTTGGACTTCGTATTAATGCATCGAAAACGAAAGTCATGGTGGTGGATCGGGCCAAGTGGCTTTCAGATTCTACAGCTCTGAGCGCCATCGAAGCGGATGGAAAATCACTCTGAGCAAATCAGCTATGACCAGACTGCATAATGTCACATGTAATAACAAAATCTCCAGAAAGACAAGGAAGAGATTTATACAATCACTTGTTTTCTCAGTTTTCTTATATGGTGCGAAAACTTGGACATTGAAGGCAGATCGACGCCTTTGAAATGTGGGCCTGGAAAAAGATGCTGAGGATACCCTGGACAGAGCAATGAACCAACATTTCAATCGTTAATGAAATACTAGAGTCAGTCAGGCTAAGTGTTCTATGCGAAAGACGTATTTTAGAGTATTTTGGACATTTGACCAGGAGAGAAGTCGGAAATCCCGAAAAAGACATTCTCTTTGATAAGGCCTGTGGTAAAAGATGGAGAGGAAGATTTCCGACCAGGTGGTCTGACATCATCAAACCGCGAATAGGCTCTGTAGTAAGAGTTGTTTTATAGGCACAGGATCGTGATAAATGGACAACGGTCGCAAGCGACTGAGACGTACTGATAATGGTGGCCGGCTAAAAACCTGAACAAACCTGAACATAGCTTGTGGTTTGACTTCCATGAATTCATTCGCCGTCGCATCGTCTTCATGTCAGTCCTGAGGACAGGGCTACCATGGCAACTATATCTGATTTTGAAAAAATCCTCCTTCAACAGCCTGCATACTCCCTTCAAAATCTACCTGACCACTTCAATAGCCAGGAGGCTCCTTTAATAGCCTATAGACTCCTTATATAGTCTCAAGACCCTCTTCAATAGCCTCCACACACACGCCCTTTAATAGGTTCTAGACTTCTTATATTACCTAAAGACCACCTTCAATAGCCACAAGATCCCCCCCCATTAAACAGTCTCAAGATGCGTTTCAAATGCCTTCATGCCCTTTTCAACTACCTCCGAAGCTCCGTTAGTAGCCTTTAGGTTAAATTCAACAGCATCCTGACCACCTCTAATAGCCTCCAAGCTCTTAATATAGCCTCTGAATTCACTTTAGGTGCCTCCAATACACCCTGTAGCCTCCAGACACACGTCAATTGCCTATGGATCCACTTCAACAGCCTCAAAACCACCTTCAATAACTTCCATTCCCTTTGTATCAAGTTCCAGACCCCTTTCAAGAGCCTCCAGAACGCCTGCAGTAGACTTCAGACCCCTTTTAACCGCCTTCTTACTACTCATATAGCCTCCTGACCCCTTCAACAGCCTCAAACGCCCTTCAAAAGCCCCCTTATCCCCTTTAGTAGCATTCAGACCACCTCTTTAACAGTTTCAAGACCTCCCTTTAACAGCCTCAACACCTTTTTCAACAGCCTACACAACCCCTCTTGATCGCCGTCAGATCAATGTAACCGCGAGATGCCCTTTGATAGTATCCATACCCACTTTAACGGCAGTCAGACCTTCTGTCACAGCTTTAAAAAACCACTCCAACAGCCTGGAGACCCCTTAATTTAGCTTCACTACACCACTTAACAACTTCCAGAACCTCCTTTAACATCCTTCAAATTCCCTTCAACAGTCTCCACGCCCTCTGTAACAGACCCAGACATCCTATAACAGCCTCAAGACCTTCTTCCATAGCCTCGATGCACCCATAATGGGTTGCAGACCCCCAATATTGGGCCCCATGATCCCTTTAACAGCCTCAAGACCCTTTTCAAAAGCCTCTATACCCGCATTGGCTGTCACCAGATCCTCTATAATAGCCTCCAGACCCCCTTTATCGGTTGTCATATCCTTCATATAGCCTCCAGACCTGTTCAACAGTCTCAAAACTCACTTTCATTAGCCTCAAAAATTCCCTTTCAAAAGCCCCTGTACTTCTTTCAACTGACTTCATGCCACCTTCAGTTACCTTCAGGCTCTCCTTCAATAGCGTACATACCCTTTATAACAGCTTACACACCACTCTTTAACAGTCTCCAAATTCCTAGTATAGACGCATAGCCTCCGTACCCCTCCCTAAATTGCCTCAAGACCTCTTCTAACAGCTTCTGAACCGCCTTCAACGGCCTCAAGACCCCCTTCATAGCCTACATATCCCTTGTAACTGTCTCCAAAACTTTTTTAACAGCCTCCATACCTCCTTCAGGGTTGCTAGTATGATTTTTAAAAAAATATCCTAGAAATAACCTTTTTTACTTATAATACAATTACAGTAGAACACAGCGAATTACTTTTCAATTTACCGGTAATCGCTTGGTAATTTACTAGTAATTACTCGAAAATTACTCGCTTATTTACTGGAAATTACCTGATAATTTACTGGCAATCACTTGGTAATTTATAGGTAATTACTTGGTGATTTACAGGTAATTACCCAGTAATTTACTATGAATTACTTGGTAATATACAAGTAATTGCTTAGTAATTCACTGGTAACTGTTTCGTAATTGACAGTAACTGCTCAGTAATTTACAGGCAACAACCTTCAGACCGCCATTAAGCACTCCTTGTAATTACCGTCGTATTCGTACAAAGTTTGAAAAAAATCGGTCGAACTTAGCGGAAAAAGAAAAGTCAAGAAACCCTTCTTAAAGTACATGGTTCACTGCCCCCCTCCCCGCGTGACCCGCAGTGACGAGGTAGTAATTCGCGAATACCATTAAAGATTAACTTTTATTATTGTCTGAATAGTTCATTGAAAAATTGAATTCTGATATTCAAAGGCAAATTGCCCCCTTTACCCTGTTACAGTCTTTGACGATTTAGGTCGATATCGTGCTGAATAAATGATTTCTAAATTCACAAGAATGAATATTTAACGTAATCAAAAATGATCTCAATGGTCTTCTTGGACGTCAAGCCATTCATCGTAGGTTGATAGTCCTTACTGGCCTACTAGTTTTCGCTGACAATACTGCGAAGAAAATTAGACTAATTATGAGAAGGTATATTTGGCTTTTCCAATATTTTTCGAATCGAAATAGGTACTAGTTGTGGTATATTTACCTCTTAAGCAATACGTTTTACTGGTGGTAGTACGAAAGTGTGCAGTAGAGTAAGATGATAAGCGTATTTCTCGAATGATGCGAATACGAGGATACGAAAAAGTGTGTAGTAAAATAATGAAGTCACGAGACAAAGACGGCGTGTCGCAGCGCGCCGTACTTATTTGTTCAAAATAAACGAGCAAAGTTGGTTAAAAAAAAAAGAAAAAAAAAGGTGTTCTTACTTCCTAGTACTTCTACGTACATAAATATATGGACGAAAGAGGGAAAAAAAGATTTCGCCAACGATGGCGAGATTTACGCTCACGATTGTGGTAGCTTAGCTATAACTTATTCGTACTTCATATGTAGCGAGGTTTGCCTATACGATTGCGAATAAATGTATGCGATGTACCCTAACCCTATGTGTTTTGTTTACTTTGGTTTGGTATTTTTCCTAAAGCTTAAGAAGCCTAAATATACTTTATTATACATGCAGAGACGCTGGCGCTAGGCGAGAAGAGAAAACGCGTGGAATTTTGGCTGGCTACTCGTAGCGTACCTAGTTGGAGACTTTGGAAGGAAATATTTTCACAAGATGTTGTTAATATTCCATTTGTGTTACGTCTCCCATCTGCTCATATGTGTATAGTCTGCTGATCGTGGTTTTTGCATATAGGATGTACCTAGAATGTAAGCGTAGATTCGTATGGTATATGCCTATCGTTATTTTGTAGGCGCTATTCGACGGTTGGGTTTTGTCGTTGCCTCGTTGGCGCGATGAATATATGAATGTGTAATGGCACCAACACGTATATGGATATATACATATATATATATATATATATATAAATATATAGGTACTTATTACTTATCTATGTACCTAGGACGTGCGGTATATGCAAGCTCGTGTATGGTTAATAGGAATATATTTTCGTGTATGTAGAATGTAGATGTAGTGTGGAAAGCCAAAGCCATACTGAACGGAACTACCCACTTAAATTTATACGAACAGCTGAGTCTGCCAAACTTTTGAGCCACGATGATGTTTGCTTTGTGAAATTGCGCGATGCGGTATTATCGAATTTACAAAGCTCGTTAGCCTATGTATTTTGTGCTATAATAGCGAATATTCTCAATCCTAGATTTCGACGTGTACTACGTACTACGTACGGATTGTTGGTATTTCGTATAAATCAAGATTCATACGTATATAACCGCAGAAGTTCACGGTACAGCTTTTATGTATTTACGTATACGAAAAGTTTAACTCCTAATTCGACGAAAGTTATACTTTTCTTACTTCCAGTCTCGTACGACGATGACGATAATGGTGACGAGAACGATTTCCATTCATTCGTTCGACATCATCGGTTTATCTGCGAGTAGTATAATTTGCGGATAGTTTGGAGAGGGACGGATTTGAAAAATTTCTCGTCATTCGAGCTTGGCTGCAGTATCCTATCGAGATGGTGTTTGGAAAGAGTAAAAATTTTCCAAGTTTAAAGCAGTAAATGCGAAAAGGAAATAGAAACGGTTACTGAAACGATATGGTTAACAGTGTTATTCCACCACTGGCTGTATACTAAGTAAGTAAGTTTTCTCGCGTCTAAAATGGTCAAATGGGCTGTTTAATAAATACGAATCGACGTTGCGGATGCGATAAGAAGGCTTCAGCTTAAAACTTTATACGAAGCGTGCTTTGCGGTTTCGAACGGGATACTCGAAAGTCGAAGATGGTATTGTTACACCATCTGATACGAATTAACGTAAAATTAACGATACCATGTCTGGTTCTGTGTACTAATTCGTCGAATTCGTTGTTCAAACGTCGTTACGGCTGTGAAATATTAAACCAGTATAGAAAGCAGATAACGCTGAGTAGAATTCGAATTTGTAATTAGATTTTTGCAAAATTCAACCATCGATGTGGCGTGTGTTGGGTGAAATTTGTTCTTTTTTTTTCCCCTACCTAGCAAATAGCTGCGGGGATTTTTGCTGCTGTTGTTGTAGTCATCGTCTTTGTATAGTTTTGCATCATTTGTAATTTGTGTCATTTGATACGTTATTGATACTGAAATAATTTGAGAGCACCTCGTCCATTGATTTTTATGTTTTTATAATTTAGGTCAATTTTTGCCCATTTTTCAACATTTTGTCGTGATTTTCGATCAATTTTCAGCCACTCTTGTTAAATTTTTACCCATTTTTCGATACTACTTTTTTTCATATTCTAGGTCAGTTTTCAATAATTTTTTCATGATTTGTAGGCAGTTTTTTCAACTTTTTCCTCATTTCTGTTATATTGTTATAAAATTTTCGACTTTTTTTGTATTTCAGATCAATTTTCAACATTTTTTCATGATTTTTGATCCATGCATGTTTCGCACTTTTTACCCATTCTTATGAAGTTCTTTAGAAATTTTGTAAAAATATTTATAAAAATGGATAAAAAGTGCAATTCACTGATCAAAAATAACGAGTAAATGTTGAAAATTGGTTGAAAATCGACCCGAAATATAGAAAAAATCGTTATGAAACACTGAAAATTTTGTAAAAATTCAACAAAAATGGGTAAAAGGACCAAAAAATTGATTAAAAATCATGAAAAAGTGTTGAAAATTAGCAAAAATTTTGTAAAAATTATATAAAAATGAGCAAAGAGTGAAAAAAATAGACCAAAGCCTTGAAAAATGTTAAAAAAATGGTTAAAATTGATTAAAATTGAGAAAATTTTGGAAAGTTTATCTAAAATCGCGAAAAAAAAGGCTGAAAATGAAGGGAACATTGACCTAAATTATGTGAAAAATTGTTAAAAACCATCAAAAATTTTGTAAAAATTTGGTAAAAATGGCTAAAAAGCGTAGGAAATAGATCAAAAATCATGAAAAATGTTGAAAAATGGGTAAAAATCGAATAAAATTGGTAAAAAATTTAGAAAATTGGTCAATAATCGCTGAAAAAACACTGAAAATTGAGCGAAAATTAATCTAAAATATGTGAAAATCGTTAAAAATCATCAAAAATTTTGTAAAAATTTGGTAAAAATTGCCGAAAAAAGTAGGAGGTAGATCGAAAATCATGAAAAATATTGAAAAGTAGTGAAAATTGACCTAAATTATGGCAATAAATGTCAATTTTCATCCATTTTTCAACAATTTGAACTTTTCATCCAATTTTGGGTGATTTTAACAATTTTTTTCACATTTTACATATTTTTAGCAAATTTTTACAAAATTTTCCATGATTTTTAACGTTTTTTTTTTTTTTTTTATTTAATTTGGGTCAATTTTTTCCTATTTTAAACATTTTCCCACAATTTTCGATAAATTTCTTAAATTTCTTACACATTTTTGTTTATTTTTTTATTTTTACTCAATTTTTGATGAATTTCAACGATATTTTTCATATTTTAGATCAATATTCTTCCAATTTTCAACATTTTTTTCGCAATTTTCCAGTAATGTTCTTTAATTTTTACCCATTTTTCGAAATTTTCAATGATTTTCAACTTATTTAATTTCTCCCTTTTTAACCATTTTTACCAATGTTTTACCCAATTTTGAATGATTTTCTACTAATTTTTTTCATATTTTAGTCATATCTCAACTTAATTTTCAACATTTTTTTGCGATTGTTGATCAATTTTTTTCAATTTTCACACATTTTTACCAAAGTTTTACAAAATTTCTGATGATTTTATTTTTTTTTCATATCTTAATTCAATTTTCATATATTTTTGAACGTTTTCAATTTTCTGAACCCGATTCTTGTTCATTTATACCCAATTTTCAACGATTTTCAACGATGTTTTTCATATTTTAGTCATATTTTAACCCAATTTTCAACATTTTTTCGTAGGTCTTGATAAATTTTCTTCACTTTTTACCTATTTTAGTAAATTTTTTACCCGAATTACGATTATTTTCCACTTTGTTTTATAAATCAAGCCAATTTTCAACCATTATTGTTAATTCTTACCCAATTTTTAGTAATTTTTAACAATTTCTTTTGATACTTTGGATCAATTTTCACCCGTTTTTCAACATTTTTTCGAGATTTTTGACCAATTTTTTCGCTTTTTATCGACGCAATTTCAACTATTTTATATTTTTGTTTGAAAATAGTCCTAAAAGTTCTTCTCACAATGAATTCGCATTGAACTAGAAATTTCTCTTTCTCGCGTGAATTTTACTCATAAATAATTTTGAAATGTTTCACATCTCTTCCTACTTTATCTAACCTATTGAATTTCTACGATATTTCGATGCGGGATATTTTCAGTCGAACAGCTTACGAGTACATCTGAAAAAAAAAAAACCATTGTTATAATAACTAAACTTATACATGTATTATGCCTTCATTGGTACGAACATTCATCATTCTGTGCAAACATCCAACTCAGTAGTGAAAAAACCTCAAAGTTATTCTGGTTCGGGTGTAATTTTGCATCATCATAGTATTTTGTAAAATGAAAACGTGTACGAGAACCGAATACTGACTATAAAGCCGCCTCGTACATGGTAAAAGGCGTTGATATACATCAAAGTATAATACAGATACCCATACCATACACGTACAATGTAATAATTGACGCCGCATCACCTCGTGTTCGTGTTCGTGTTTTCCGATTAACTTTCAAACTTTCGAGTTTTCCACCCACCCTCGCCAGTTCGTTCGCCCTTTTCCTATACATTCGCCATAAACATGGTGCTGGAATTCAACCTTATGCTCGTCCAATATGCTATTTTTGTTAAGTTTAAAACAAACACGAAAATAAGTACATATAAAATTAAAATTTATGGCAACACACTTCGGGATTACCTAGGACTTCGACGCTGTAAAACTCGCTAGGCGAGGAAGCAGACAGGGTTTAAAAAGTTGCTAAAATCTGAATAATACATATACACTATGTAAAGATTTTTCCCGAAAACCGTACGCGAGTAGATTAACTTTTGGCTTCTGTGTATACTATTTTTATCGTTTACTCGTTTTTTTCTCTCTCTCTCTCTCTCTCTCTCTCTCTCTCTTTGTCATCTATGTCTGTGTATTGTATATCATCACCATATCGTACATATATTAAGAATACTCGCACGTATGAGATGGAGTTGGTTTGACAGGAGGGTACGAAAAAAGAAAAGAAGAAAGATGCGAAGCAAAGTGTATCGTCGACAGGGGCAACATTAGCATTAGCTTCGGAAAAGAATAAACAATACGTAATCTATTCTAAAGTATGTACTATTGTGTGTACTAGAGTGCCAGCCTGTTTGCAGTGCAAAAAAAATTTCAACTTTTTCAATGTGCCACCCCCTAAAAATGTTCCTTTAGGCTTCAAATAGACCCCCAAAATGTTTCAGCTCAAAAAAAAAAGAATTTTAACCTGTGGCGACTTGACCTTGAAATTTCATAAATATACTCTCATACAAGATGTATTGAAAATAATTAAAATTGTTTTTCAAATTGAAATTATTGTGTAAAATTATTAAAATTTAGTTGAAAACTCCTAGTAATAGACTGGGAGCTGGAGCGTTTTTTTTAGCTGATTTTAAAACGTAAAAATTCAATATTTTTGGAAAGAGGTTGTTCGCAGGAGCACAAAAATGCAGGTCTGTCACTTTTGTGGCGGTTACATCAGCTGCCAATCGGCAAAATCCGAAAAATAGTTGATCATAAAATGGATGAGACCGACATAGTAGGATACGTCTGTAACCCTAAAACTCAAATCCAAAAGGGCAAACTTGTCGAGTGGTTGCTAAGGGTCGGCAGACGGGGTTAAAGTGTCGAAAAAATCTAAAAAAATAGTCAATCCCAAAATGGATCAAATTTTCACAAGTAGTACTCGGTGACATCACTTTTTGATATAGCTAATGGTAGACGACATCGTACGTTTATTAAGGGTTGGTAGATGGGGTTAAAGTGTCGCCGAATGCTAAAAACATAGCTGATTCCAAAATGAACAAAATTTCATCCATAGGTTCTTTTATACCTCACTATTACATATCCATGATGACAGATCATTTTGGGCGGTTGTAAGGGACCGGCAGATAGGTTTGAAATTTTCAAAATACCCCAAATTGGACTATTTATGTAAAATTATTTTTATATCGTCACTAAATACCAGTCAAAATGGATGAAAATCGTAGTAGGGGCTTTTGAACACAAAATCATTTCCTTTGTCTTGAAAATCCCATCACATCAGACACCACACTCAGTAAGTCAAAAACATATTCATTAATTCTCCTGCGGTGAGATTAGAAAATTCGAAGTTTTCTTCCACTGTTATACAACCCCCCATCACAGTGTGAACTAAACCACCTTCAAATTTGAAATTACAGGGTCGAATAGTTCATATTTTGACATCCCGCTTAGAAAAGATGATAGTTTTGAGTTTTGAGCCTTCTCCCATTGGCTTTGTTTGTGATTATGGGTCAAATAGGTAACAAATTTGAAATCAAAAGATCAAATACTAAAGATTCTGATATTCCACTTGAAAAAAAATGGTTTCACGTTTCGACCCTCGTACTAAATTTGAAATCAGAAGGTTTAATACTATAGATTTTAATACTCCATTCTAAAAACATAACACCCGAGTTTTTACCCACCCCCTTTGTGGTCCCTATGTACCACGACTTTCATACATCTAGTAGCATGAGGGAGGGAGGGGGGTTTGGTACTATAAGACTGTACGTATTTATTTTAGGTTTTTTTTTTTAAGTATCAGAATGATACGAATTCACGAAAGCATAATATTTTCCTAGATTTCATGGATATCAGCTCATCAACCACTTCAGCCTCAAGGATTTATGAATTAAAATTATTTTTTCAAGTTTGAACAATTTAGAGGCCTATTTGAAGATCAAAGGACAATTTAAAAGTGGTTGAGAGGTGAAAAAGTTTATGTTTTTTATTGCACTGTAATCAGACTATGTGAGTATCACTACGAGATACTTTAAGCTCAAGTCGCCACGGGTTAAAATTATTTTTTCGGACTGAAATTTTTTTGGGGGTCTGTTTGAAGCCCAAAGGAACATTTTTAGGAGGTGGCACAGAAAAAAATCGAAATTCAAAATTTCGCTGGCACCCTAATGTATAATTATGTAGTTTTCCACATACGTATCATTTGATGGTTCAAAAATAATCCCTACGTAAAGGTTCATGATTTCCTTTAATTTTCATTCAACGTCGTATAGCATTAGGTGGAAGGAGGGGGGGGGGAGATCAAGATGAGCGGATGTTTTGTTAAACTAATGTTGAAAAAATTTTGTGTATTTTTTTTGAATTATCTCGACGCGTAAATTAGCTGCATTTATGTGATTATGGGACTATTTCGTCGTATTAGAGCTAAAAGGTTATAAACTTGGTATTTCAATATTTTACAGGAGACAATGATATTCCTTTCGGTATTGTTCAAAATTTAAAATTAACCATGTAATCACGTGTACAATTCATTTTAGTACGTTTACATACAAATTACAGGACAAAAAATATAAGTGTGTTGGAGAAAATTTAAAATTTTGTCATTCCGAAATATTTTATGAAGTCATTTTA
Organism: Ferrisia virgata; assembly: GCA_900060175.1. Lineage (NCBI taxonomy): Eukaryota > Metazoa > Arthropoda > Insecta > Hemiptera > Pseudococcidae > Ferrisia > Ferrisia virgata. The sequence goes on from FIZR01012109.1 coordinate 37,801, forward strand.
GCAGTACAACATTACTTTGTCAATGAAAAAATTCGATTTTACAATTTGAAATATGAAAATTGTAATAAGTATCAGAGCTTGACCATATTCAATTATGAAAATTGAAAAAAGTAACAAATTAAGATTTTTCAACTTTTTTATTTTATATTTTGGTTTTGACATTTATTATTATTTTTTTTTTTACTTTTTTAAGCTCCAAAGTTCTTCATTATTGATAGTAAATTGATAAAATTAGACTAATTAAGAGTAATTTTTTTGCCCCGGGTTACCCAAAAAATATAATGCTTGAAAACAAAATTTGGAACGATACTACCCCCATAAATCCATAAACACCATTCGCACCATAGAAGTGCTCAAATTTCAAATCTATTATTTTTTCCTGCTTATATTCATATAAAAATATAGAAAATTGACCAAAAATCGTTAAAAAAACAATGAAAATTGGAAAAAATTCCAGACAAACGTGGGTAAAAAGTTCAAAAAAATTATCAAAATTCACCTAATATATGAAAAAAAAAAAAATTTAAATCAGCGAAATTTAGGTAAAATTTTGACAAAATATTAAATCTTGTATGAAAATTGACGTAAAATATGGAGAAAATCGTTAAAAACCATCGAAAATTGAGTAAGAAATTGTATGCGATGCGTGAAAAAATGTAGAAAATTGATGAAAAATTAAGAAATAATGCAAAAAAAAAAATGACTAAAAAGTAACGAAAAATCGTTGAAAAACAATGAAAATTGGATAAACATTAGGAAGGTTCATATTTCGAAATTGGTTAAACTCAGAATAAACCTATTTATGTAGTCTTGTCTGTAATTCAAAGGAGATTTAAAATTAATTTTCAAACTTTTGAAAGTTCAAAGTTAAACTTTTGAGATGAAAGCTTTGTTTTTCATTAAAATCATCTTGATGATCTTCTAGGACTCGAAAACGGATTTTGTTAATATTCATCCGCTCGTCCGCCATTGGTCGATAGACTATAATAGCCTGGTTTTCATTGACAATATGACATAGAAAAGCAGGCTAAAAAATGAAAAACTGAGTAATGGATTTTTACTAAATCAAAGACAACGAGTTTGATTATTTGCTTATTTTTTGATCCGACCCCTCTAAACGCTCCCCATCATCCCTCTCAATGTGATTGAAATTCGAAAAAATGAATTGACATATCGATTGTTACTTATTTCAGGTTGCTGAGCATGAATATATACGTATTTTTTACATCCATTCCCGAGTGCCCTCCCCCCCTTTCAGCTATTATAAAATTGAAAAAATATTGAAAAATAATTGAAGCAGTGTACAAGCACTTAGATTATTTTTAATTCGATACTACGGAGATCGGATATCAATTTACTTTCTCAATCCCACTCCTGCCCTTCAAGGTACCAAAAATATGAAAAACGTGGAACCAACCAAGGTCATTTTTTGGGGTCATTTTGACATGAAATGAGTCTGTATTGAATAGAATGTTTCTAATCAGCATATAATTTTACATCTGTTTGATATTTCGTCTATGATCTTGCAACGAAGTAGTTATTTTATTGTACTAGGGCGGGGCACTACGAAGAGCTCTTAGAAAAGGAACGTGAGTCAGAAATATCAATAAGCTGAAAAAAATCTCCCCTAACCATTTTGTCCGTGTGTATTGTCATTTCTACTGCATATTTGGGAACGATAGGCCAGTCAGTTCAACAAGAGATAGGATGAAAACCTAATTCCCACTTAATTTTTTTCTCGTCAACATTTTTGTATTGTCTGTCCAAACTACATTTCAACCGTCCCACCGTCGATCCTTGTGGGGCTTAAAGGATAATTTCTGAAGATACGAATAACAAACGAAGACGAGCAGGTTCTTAAGAAAGTTGCCGAGTTAGTTCGACGTTATCTATACAAATGAAGATTCATCAAGTTTCTTGATTATTCGTGCTTCTTTCGTACTTCTGTGATGAGGTTTTTTGAAAAATAACAACAAAGACATTTCCAAGAAGGAATAAGCGAAATGTAGCACGTTGAAAACGCGTAATTACGTAGGTATTGTGGTGCGAATACCGACGCTGTAATTATAAATTCAATTCCGATATCCTTTTTTCATTCATTCGCGAATCGTAGTAGTCGTAATAATAATAATGGTTTTTCGACAATATAAAGCGCAGAGATTATTTTATCAATTAGGTAGGGCAGAATTTGGTGCGAAAAATTCGTCCGCAGCGAAACGATCGAAATGTTCGTCGTCGTCGATGATCGTCTTTCGTACTTTTCTATCATTTCATACCGCATCGTCATACCTTTTAAGTATCTACTATCTATCTATTTATACGTAGGTATCTCTCGCATACGAGGTACATACAATTTCCACTTCGTTCACTTCCGGCAGTCGCAGAAACGCTTACATCTGGATAGGTAAAGGTACTACTACGTCAATCGTGCATAAAACAAAATCTCGAGCTTAATTTACGGTTTAAAATCGCAGCGAAATTAATATTTTCGTGTCACATTAACTCGTTCAGTGGAAACGATGTTTATCGCAAACACGCACAGTACACGGAGGCAGCGAGACGGTGGAGAGACGTTTCACGAAAAGGACGACGAGAAGCTCGACGATGACGACGCTACGGGCCCGAGACGAAGGCTGAGATTTTGACTACAGAAAGAAAGAAAGAAAGAAAGAATGAATGGAAGAAAGGGCATAGGAAGCACACTTGGCTTACTTACTCGAGAACAAGGCCCGACCGACGGCAGACCTTTATAATTTAATTTTACGTTTATCATGTCGTATTTAATTCTTATCTCGTCAGTAAATACTTGGCACGGTGTAATGGTACCGGTTAATGTTGGGTTTCTTCTTTTTTTTTCCTTTTCCGCCTCGTCTCAAAAGTACATGTGTACGTACATAATTTTCTCACCATATTTTGAACGTCTCCTTAGCTTGAGACACTATCGTCTGCTGTGCTGTGTCCCTAAACAGTGGACAGTTGGAAACCCTTGTCTATATATCTATTACGAAAATTTAATTATAAGCGTGTACGATGCGACTCGAGAAATTATACTCATTTTAACAACAATAACCGTATCGTTAGTTGGCTTTTTCTTCGAATATGGTCTGATAATTTCGACATCAGCACGTACGTACCATTAAGTGGACGCCTCTCTTACTCGAGAAAATGACAATAATAACATTGCCATGCTATTTCAGTCCGATTTTTTGTAAAATCATAGCGTTACGTGAATTGTTTTATTTTTATAGCATTGAAACAAGCATCACTGGGAGGTGATTTTTCCTCGATATGGGGTTGGGATAGAGGTTGATAATGTGGCACATAGCTCGAACTGTAGCAAGGCACATCAAGATCATCTAAGGTGTTGGAGCACTATTCGGTCGCAATTCGCACCTGCCGCATAGTGGGCTTGAAAAAATTTCAGGGCGCCAAAATTCTAAATATTGCCTTAATAGGGATTTTTGGCAGTGTTGAATTCAATTTTCATATTTTTTTTTTGACGTACAGACCATTGGGAGCGCGAAAGGCGAGGGGCAAAACTCAAATTTTATGAAATTGTCATGTTGGGTGTCTAAAATATATGTTTTTTTTTTTTTTTTTAACTGGGACAATTCAATTTTGACATTATTATCTCAAAAAAGTGAAGTGCACTCTGCGGGGGGGGGGGTCCTCCAATTTCATCAAATTATTGTGTTTGGCGTCTAAGTATATGTTTTTTCACCCCCCACAGTTCATATTTGGCATCATTTTCTCAAAAAAGTGAAGTGCATTCTGGGGGGAGGGGGGGAGCAAAACTCAAATTTCAATTAATTGTCGTGTTGTGTATCCAAATACACGTTTTTTAACTGGTAAAATTTGTTTCCAACATATTTCTAAAAAAAACTGAAGTGTATTCTGAAAAGAAGTATATTATTGATATATTGAGTACTGAAATACATGTGTTTAGTCTAGTTTGAAAACAAAAAAAAAATACAGAAATTGAGCAGAAAATTTGGCAATTACAGAAATACTTGACAAAAAATTCCAACATATGTAATAATATCACAAAATTGTATCATTGATTTCTTGTTTTCTCTGCATTCAAAATCTGAATATTGTTGTTTCGCAGGAACAAAGTTTTGATTTTCGTGCATCTTTTTGATCAAATTATGGCTAATTTTGAGCAAACGTGCAAGTTGTTGCAAAAAGTAATACCAAATCTGCATAGAGAGAACGAGAAGAGGTGGAGGAGGTGAGCCGAATTTAACTTTTTTTTGATATCTGCAACGACGGCATCACAATAGTTACAAAATGACCTAAAAAGAATATGGTAAAAATTTCAGCCCTCCCATTCAATTTTTTTTAAATTACAAAACTCACTTAAAATACAAAAATTTTCAAAAAATCTAGAAAAAATTTTTTTGAAAATTTTTCCAAAAATGGAATTACCTATTACCATATTTGAACTCAAAATGATCATTGTTGGAAAATTTTGCCATTTTCCCTCTTTTCAGGTGTTTTTCACAATTTTCTGAAAAACCACGGACATTTTTTTTGGGAAAGTCCTCCCTTCCGACTGCAATGGATTTAGAACATCGCAATATTTCTATTTTATCCCCACAGACGATGTTTCAGGGTCACTCAAAAAAGGTCTCAAATTATTTAAAAATTGAGAAAATGATTTTTTGAAAAAAGTTTCATCATAAGGAGACACATTTCTTTTATCTTAGACTTTGAACAGCAAGTTTTAATTTTTTTTCTTTTTTTTTTTTCTTTCTTAACTCCATGTTCTGCAAAGTTGTTTAACGAAGAGGCTTTGATCCGGTTTTGATCACAAACGGTAGTATATTTTGAATTTTTTGACGATCATCGGCCTGCACTTCTTCAAGATCGTTCGATGTAAGATGTGATACTTGGGACATTCGATGAGTATATGAGTTATGGAGATTTGGCATTTGCATGCTGGGCATAAGGAAGGAGAGTTTTTATTCGGCAGATAGTAATGCGTCAGAGGAGAATGGTCTGAGCGCACTCGCGTAATGATTACGTCGTCTTTTCTAGAGATGTCGAAGTTATTTCTCGGAAGTGTATGATTTTTTATGTTTCTTAATTTGTTTGAGGAGGGAATTTGTTGCCAGAATAGTTGAAATGTGGATAGGTTTTGTGCTTTGATGAACTGCTTTGAGTCGGTAAGAGGGATAGGGATATTTCGGATAGGTCTGTGCAGTAATGCAATTTTGGCGAAAGAGTCAGCTGTTTCATTACTTGCGATATTTCTATGTGAGGGAATCCAACATAGGACTGTTTTCTTGGACGAAGATGAGAGGATGTGGATAATTTCTTGTACTATCGTATGCTGTTTTTTGTTATTCAGATTTTGGATGGTATGCAAAGCAGACAGTGAGTCTGAGAAAATTACTGAGTTGTTTATGGAGATGTCGTGGATATATGTGATCGCTATTTTGGTTGCATATAGTTCGGCTAACAGAAAGGAGAAGTAGGAAGGGAGAGGGCAGAGAATGTGGTCATCTTTATGAACAAAAGCACAGTCTGTCAGATATGAGTTTTTAGACCCATCAGTGAAGAGGAATTGGTGATTTTTCTTTTTTCGAATCATTTATATTACATTTTTTTTTTTTTTTGTATGTTGGAATACCAATTTAGGAATCTCTGAAAAGGGCAAAAGGGCAAAGAATAGATCTTAAATGGATGAAGATAGGTGTACTTGGTTTATATTACGAAGAATTTGGTGAAAAAAAAATTTTGAAAATACACGAAAAAACCATTTTCTATGCATCCCCGAAAAATCGTGTGTGGGGCATATAATTGAAATATTGCGCTTAATCATCTAAAATTAATATCCAAAATCTATTACAGAGCGGTGTTTTATAAAAAAAATTTCCTTTATGGTTTTTCAAAAAATCATAAAAAAACGAAAGAAGTGATAAATTAAAAAAAAAAACCCTAGAAAAAATGGATATGCCAAGAATTTTTCAACAATGAATATTTTGAGTTCAAATATATACCTTTAATAATTCTTTTTTTTTTAAATTTTAAACGTTTTTTTTTTCGATTTTTTGAAAATTTTTGTACTTTTAAGTGAATTTTGCAAGCTTAAAAAAATGAAGTAAGGAGTGCGCTCGTATGTCCAAAAATCATCCTCCTGTGTAATTTAGAAGGAGGGATACCAAGGTTTTCCCCCTTTTTGCCTTGAAAAAAACAACTTTTATTGTATTATCACCCTCCAAATTTAGCTTCCGGGTTAAAATTTGGCATTTATATTTAGTAAGTACTGTAAATGTATCTTCGCAGGGTTTCAGCTTTCCAGCCCCATTGCACCCCCTTACAGCTTCGAATCAGTATGTATCATGAAAAGCGTTTCACTTTTAGTTACTTTTTAAATAATTTCTGAAGTCTTTTATTGCATTTCTCACATATTTACGTAAAGCATGATAAAAAAAGAAATTGATATGTAAAAAACAAAGGAAGAAGAGAGAGGGCCGATCTCGATTTAATTGTATCATTTGTGTTGTAAGTACAAGTACATCGATTGGAAGGTTTTCTATTACTTACGACGCGAATTTCGAATTGGAATTAACTTTTTCGTCGTTTCAGTTCTATTTTATCGTATTTGTTGTATCGTCGTCGTCGTCGTCGTCTTACCGTTAGCTACTTCTTTGAAGCGTGTACCTTACCTACCTTCATCTCTCTTCCAACCTAGCATAGGAAACGGTTCGTGTTTTACGGCCATGTATAAGTGTAGCATGTATGCGTATGTATAGCGTTATATACTTTTATGTAGGTAGAGGGTACGTGAACCTACCTATAGTACTAGTATACCTATACTTACTTACACAGTACACAAAGCATAGTAGGTATTCTACGTACAGCGAAGCCATTACAACTTGAAACTTTTTATTCCCTCGAGTGAAAAATTTCAAACGCTATACCATTTAGCCCGCCCGATAAGTATGGCATTATCTTTTATCACGATAGATGACGTCATTTTATGTGTGACTGGCGCTGATGGTCAACGGTAGTCGTAGATAAATTGTAGAAAGGTACTAGTGTTTGACCATCGACGACTTGAGTTTAATTGTACCCTCACTTTGCTCATATGTGTGTATTTTTCTCCTAGTTCGAGTATGTACCTTCTACCTAGTCTACCTACTTGGTAGAATGTTTCAATTTGTCTTCTTTTTATAGTTGTTGAAGGTGGGCCGCGGAAGCGGGTGGCAATAAAAAAATTTGGAAAATAACGTCAATCAAATTTGGTAACATTTTCAACTTTGGCTTCAAAATTCAAAAAATTTTGGGAAAATTTAATTTTTTTTTGAAAAAATTCCAGTAGAAGGGGTCAACTTGGAGTATCTAATAAGTAGCGAAAGTAATGAAAAAGTGGTGATTTGAATAGTCGCTAGAGAAAGTATTGAAATAAAGCTTAAAACTGTTGAAGAGATGCTGCTCTTTTTGACGTATCTGAGGTTTATCAAGTTTCATTAATCTACTCAGAGCCAGAAAATTACCTCATTCGATCAACAACACGCGTGTTAATAAAATTGCATACTCGGTTCGCCGCAAAAACACCTTTTATCACTTTTGTCCAGGTTTACAAAGAGAACACAAATACTTTTGAGAAAAAGAATCTTAATTGGTTTGAGTTGGAAAGTTTTTTATGGAAGAAAGAAGGTCAGAGTCAGGTTAGTAATTTTAGTTTTCGAATGTTAGCGAAAAAGTTGTGATTTATCTTCTCCCGAAATTCGTTACCTACGTTGAAAGGTCCTTTTCAAGGAATGTCACGCTACAGCAAATGAAGCAACCACTTTAAAAGAATATTGAATATTGTAATAATGCAGTAGGATAGATCAATTTTGGAAAATTTTGGAAAATTGACGACGTAGTACCTATGGCTTAATAGTTGCCAAATAACCTGAAATTAACGTGGTGCCCTCCAAGTTCAAATTTACCCTTTCCAGCGAAAGTTCAAACCTAAAAAAATAAGCACCAAAAATTGTAAAAAATTGTGAAAAATGTTTTGAATAAAAATAGGTTTAATACCGTTATTTTTAATCAAAATAATCGACAATGGTAACTTTTCTTCCACACCTTCTGGGGGGGGGGGTACAGAAAAACATTATTTTTCACACGTTTTTAAATACATATTTTAAAATAGTTCGAAAAAAAAAATTCAATGTAAATAGATGTGGTATAGCTCTCTTAATGCCTTGAAGCCATCAGAAGCTTTTTTCTTCATTAATCTACCGTTTTTTTTTTTTTTTTTTTTTTTTTTTTTTTAATGAGAAATCAAGTGAAACGACTTATTTTTCACAAATTAAAGATATTCAAGCACCACTAAAATAAAGTAAAAGAGGAGAAAAATCGCTAAAAATTGTTAAAATAACCGTGTTAGAATCATTTCAATTGAGTTTTTTTAAGGGTTGAATTTTTCTCAAATTATTCAAAAGCGTTTTTCTAGCCTCCCTCAAAAAGAGGGCGAAGATTAAAAATTAACCTTGTTGATTATTTTCGGTTAAAATAACCATAATAAACCGGTTTTTGATGAAATTTTTCAATTTTTGTTTACAATTTATGGTATTTTTTTAGCTTTGAGCTTTCGCCGGGAAGGAAGGATACATTTGAATTTTAAGGGCTAAAATTTTTTCTACATAGGCTTGAAATCATTGGGCAACTATTAAACCTTATCAGTTGCCAATTTTCCAAAATTTGCAAAAATTGATCCACCTTATGTAGTGTGTATGGTAGAGGTGGGCAAAATTTTGCTTTATTTTGAAAATCTGCCTGCGGCAAAGTCACAACAGCCGTGAAATGGCCTCAAAGGATATGATAAAAATTTCAGAACTCAATTTTATAAACTTGCAAAACTCACTTGAAGTTCAAATTTTTTCAAAAATGAAATTATTATACCTATTTTGACCCAAAATGAGCATTGGTGGAATTTTTTCATCGTTACACCATTTTTCAGAGCTTTTTAAAAAAAATCCTTTTTTACAATTTTTCATAATTTTCTAAGAAGCTGGGGAGAATTTTTTTTTTTGAGAAACGCCTCCCTGAAATCGATGTAGGGCATCCATTTTACGCGATTAAACGCAATATTTTATGTTCCAATAGTCGATTTTTCAGAGGACATCAAGAAACGTAATTTTTTATAATAATGACATTTGTTGAGGACCGCTGAAAAATCGACTAGAGGAAGGGAGGTAGGAATGAAATATTGCGCCTAATCGAGTAAATATGATATCCTACATCAATTTCAGGGGGCAGGGGGGGGGGAGTTTTTCAAAAAATTTTCCTTCCTAGTTTTCAGAAAGTCATGCATGAAAAATAGTTGCAAAAAATGACTTTTTTTTGAAAACTGAAAAATGGGATGATGATTAATAAATATTGTCGATGGACATTTTGAGTCAAAATAAGTATGATTCCACTTTTAAAAAAATTTTCCAACCATTTTTTCCAATTTTTTTTTCAATTTTAGAAAATACTTGAACTTTAAGTGAGTTTTGGAAGTTTGAAAAATTGGGTTGGAGGACTGAACTTTTTACCACATCTTTTTGAGGTCATTTCACAGCTATTGTGACCCCGCCACAATGCTAGTCGTGGTTTTAGGCACAGTGAAAGCTCAAAATTTTATAACTTATTAGATTTTTCGCTGAGCCTTTCGATAGCCCTTTTCGTGCTGAGCCTGAGTATGATAGTTGACCGGATCAAAAAAATTGCCAAGAGTCTGCCAGGAAGGGAGTCAAAAAGGGGATGAAAATCAAAAATTCCCTTTTTTGTATTCATTTCTTTTGATCGAGTTAAAAGCGATTTTTGAGCAGTCAGGATGGAAACTGTTGACTACATTCTACTTCCTAAATTTGAATTTTTGAGATTTCCCAATAAAAGGTTTTGAGAATGGCAAAGAGGTGGAGGAGGGGGGTGAAACAACACGTATGATGATTGTCATAAATATTGGTTTTCAAGGTCGTACTAAATGTACATACCAAATTTCAACTTCCTAGCCCAATTTGGTGAGGAGAGGGGGACTGCTCGTTTTCAGGGTCAAAAGGGGGGGAAATCCCCATATCTCCCCTGAGAGGATGATTTTTGGATATGCTATGCAACGTTCAATTCTTCATTAATTAGCTTAAACAGGGACAATTTTTGTGTTTTTGACCCCTCAGCATTTCCTCCCCCAAAAATGGGTCAAAACTGAATTTTAACCCAAATTTATTTTCACTTGTATGTATTTAATCTGCCGCCAAACTGAGCCGATTGACCGAATTGGAGCGATTTTTGTCGGTATCGAGCGGAATAAATGATTTTAACGTTCGGGGGGGGGGGGATAAAAATAAATATCTGACATGGTTAAAAATCGTCTTAATGGTCTTCTAAGACCCCAAAACGGATTTTGTTGATGTTCCCCTCCCCTCATTCACCGTTGGTCGATAGAGTGTTATAGTCTGGTTTTCATTGATAATATGACATAGAAAATCAGGCTTAAAAAAAAAAAACAAAACATGAAATTGAAACGCTGTATTTGGGTGAAGTTATTGAGCGTTGAATAAAATTAGTTTTCATAGAATATCGTTTGAAAACGTCCCATTTCTTATAAAAGTAATTCACCTCCTTCTCCCTTCTATTGAAAAAAAAAAGAAAAAAAAGAGGATTAAAGGAGAGTGAATTGTGATACTTCTCAAAGTGGATTTCTAATCTTCTTTTCGCGTACAAATACGTACCTACAATTTTTCCACGTTTAAAATACACGATGCGATGTCGTATCCCCCATAGAGCGACCATCTAGAATGCGTACAAAGATTTTTCAAAATTTTACCAAAACGATTTTCAACTTTTTGCGCGTCGTTGTCTGGCTTTCTTTTCGTAGGCTGGAAGAAGAAAATATCTCGGCACAAAGTGAAATTTGGGTCGTGCGTGGCGGTGTGAATGACTGGCAGATGAAATAATATGGTAGTAGGTGAACTGAAAGTGGCGCTTCTTCGCCTCGGCAACACGCTTACGTCAACATATTTCTATATTAAACCGTCATCTAGACGTATTTTTTTTTTTGATCGATGTGGTGTCGAGGTCGACTCGACTCGACTATTTTTCAAAGTGTTACTATGCTGTTGTGCTTCTCATATCCGTAGCCGTAGTATACGTTTGTAATGGAAGGAGACGTCCCAGTGATGGCCATTTAACTCTCAGATGGTTAAAGTTTAGCTCGTGTGTAGAAGTGTAGGAATATCGTCCGATTCAGCGCCTATTATCAGATGATGACTAGGTACTTCGCACGTTGAATAATTAATTAATTTGAAATAGACTTTTCACGTTCGTTCGTGGAGAGCTTTTCACTCTATCCAACGCCTTACACGTATTTGAATCGTAATCGCCGGTTTATACCGCAGCTGGTGAAAATTGAACGACTTTCGGTGGTTTGTTAATCTCATTTTATACTTATTTGAAACGAAAGAGGCGCCGCTGTTTTGCGCTACGAATGACGAGTACTGGTGCCTTTTTCTGCGCCTCCTACGAGCCATCCGGCGTACATTCCCCCCCTTTTTTTTTTAATATACGACCATAGGTAGGTAGGTATTTGCGGTTCTGTTTTTCGTTTCCTGTCTGTGCGACGACGACGACGATGGTGTGGACATGACAGCAGATAAATCTTTCGACCAAGTTGACCTAGTGGTTTTTTAACCCTTCGAGCCCATCGCTTTGGTAGTCGTCGTTGCTATGATCTCCTCCCTTTGCGAAACTCAGACTTTTCTGCACGTTGAAAGCTCTTTTATTAAATGTGATCGCTGTACCTATTTTTATGACGATGGTGTGCGCATCGTACGAGAGTGTATAAGCGGTTGAGTAATTAACAAGTCGTCTCGCGAGCAGCTTTTTACGCGTAAAAAGAAAACGAGTAAAATGTGCATATGCAATGCAAGTTGAACAGTATAATTTGAAGTAACATTCATTTGAAAATTACTTTTCGTAACGATGTCGTGTGGGTGGTGGTAGGTGTAGGTACTGTGCAGTGTAGGTTTTTGCGAGAGGAAAGAAAGGTTGGAATTACAAAAGCCTAAATGGCGTTGCGGTTGTTCGTAGTGCTCGCAAATTAATTTATAGCACCTGTTGTTTGGGGTGTTGGATGGCTGGTTTCGTTGTGTGGTATTTTCTCATTCTCTCACGCATATTTCGATTAAGGTTAGGGGAGAAATAAGGTATATGTACTTACGCAATACGTACGTATTAAGCAGTACCGTGTTCTTTTTACGCAGGAATGTACCTTATCGCGCCCGTATAAGCAGGTTTTATTACTTTCGAGGATTTGGGTTTATATAATTAAAATATTCTATATTAGACGAGTATACTATTGAGAATCATGCTGGATGGAATCGAAGCAAAAATGTACTGTATAAGTGAAATGATACAGTGAGAGAGGGTGCGGCGAGGGTTCCTAAAATCTTGTATTTTTTATGATTATTTTTTTTTTTAAATGACTAATCATCTTAGGAGCACATAGAATTTATTTTTAAAGAAGAACAGGAGTAGTGCAGTAGAAATAACGATGTACCGAGGCAAAATGGTTAGGGGTGGTTTTTTTGGCTCATTGTACTTGTGAAGGTGTGTTGTTAAACATAGGTGACCCTCCTGGACAAAAGCCACCAGTTGTGCAAAACGTAAATTGTTCAGGAAAGCCAAGGAAAACGCTGGAAAGTCACCGTAGAGCACCTGGAGAACCTCACTTCAAATGAAAAAATAACGTACTTGGCGATCCTTCAGATGGATGAGAGTAGGCTGGTCTGAGAGTGAATTTTTTTTTTATACGACTGGTGGCTTTTCTCCTGCAGAGTCACATATTCAAAATCCGCAAAAATCCTCCCATTCTATCTCCTCTTTTCTAATGCCTTTTGTGGTGTCCTGCCCCCCCCCCCCAGTGACGTTGTTGTAAACTTGTAAGTGAGGCAACAAACAGTATTAAAATTTTATGCTGATTACAAATATTCTACTTACAATACTGACAACTTCGTTTAAACCCGTAATTTTTGGAGTCCAAAGTTTAAAAAACTGTTATTTTTCAAAGAGCATGATCAGTTAAGAATGGCGAATCGGCCCGAGATTGGGATTTGGGCCCTACTTTTCCAATGGCTTTTCATAAGAATTAATGAAGTTTAGTACAGTAGATGCAGTAGATGATGCATATAACCCCATATTGAGAGGGACGGTGGAGAAATAGGGGCCAAAATTTTGTATCGGTGACATTTCAGACCTTGGAGACTAACTTACACTGCATAGCTCGAATATCCGACTCCGGGACCGATTTATAATTCTTAACTGATCATGCTCTTTGAAAGATAACAGTTTTTAAGACCTTGGGCCTCAAAAATTACGGGTTCCAAAGAACTGTCTGGAAGAGAGAGGCATATTATCAAAATTCGCTTTGGCGATTTGAAAGAGACCATTACGATCACATTTGGTCATTTCAATTTATTTATTTTTTTTCTCGGAACAAAAAATTATTTGCTCAGCTTGAAACCGTTCGAAATCGATCAAATTTCGGAAATAAGCTTACATAAGCGTACCATTTAATATTCTGGAGTTGGGATAGCCTCAGGTCAAAATTCAGCTGTGCCCAAATTTGAGGGGGGGCGGGGGTTACTGAGAGGCTAGAAGTGTAAAAATTGTTCCCTTTTGCGCCAATCGATAGAGAATCCAAAGCTGTATAACTTATCCAAAAATCAGCCTCCTAGGTGAGTTAAGAAGGTTTTTCTCGTTTTTGACCTTGAAAAAGGGCTGTTTTCGCCCAGATCCTCACCAAATTAAGCTAGGAAGTTGAAATTCGCAGTGTATAAGGATCATAGATGCACCTCTTCGAAGTTCTGACTTTTTGGCCTCATTGCACTTCCTCACAACTTCAAAGAAGTAGATTTTTTGTAGATTTTTTTTATTTTTTGAATTTGGTCCTCGCATATCTCCCCTCCTCATCTAATTGGGCTAGGAAGTTGAAATTTGGTATGGTTTTTTTTAGTATACGTTCTAGATGTGCCTTTTGGTGTTGTCGACTGTTGGCCTTGTTGCACTTCGCCTACCCTCACCATTGATTAGGAAATTCTTAATTTTATGCGAAAAAATTTGATAATTCATTTTAAAATTCCAAAATGAAGGGATTCAAACATTCATAATTGGAGTTAAAGAGGAAGTACTGGTTGACTGCTGAGGTATTCAACCTGAGGAGATCAGACCAATTATCTTCAAAGTGGAGGGCCAATTCATCCTATACCTTTTCTCTAGGCTCTCCTGTTTGGCTTGAACCCTGAATTGAATTCCCTCTCTTTCACTCTTTAGTTTTATATTTAGTAAGTTTTGAATTCTTTTTGAGTTACGTAAAATTTTGTGGTTAGAATTTTTTCTTTTTATTCATCAAAATTGCTGACATTCTACCCAGTTTTATATTTTATTAGCTTGCTTTTCTTTGTCGTTTTTTCAATGAAAACTAGGCTATTGCAGATTATGGTATGAAGGACAAAATCCATTTTAGGCTCTAAAATACCATTGAGACGACTTTCGGTCGTTTCAGATATTTATTTTATTTACCCCCTCCCCCTTCCTAAACCAAAAATCATTTACTCGGATCGAAATTTACCAAAATCGGTCAAAATTTGGGTAGTAGGTGATTTTCATATATACGATTGGGGAAGCAATCGGGTCAAAATATTTGAAGGGGAAGATGTTGAGGGGATGAATTTGCAAAAATTAGTCGTTTCGAAAAAAGGGGAGATATGAAGGCTTTTCTCTCCCTTTTGACCTTGAAAAATGGTCCTTTCTCGCACATCTCTTAAAATTAAATAAATGGCTCGAAATTTTGTATGTGAATCGTAGTTGCGTTTTTTGGAGTGTTTCGACTTTTCGGCTCCTTTGCAGGCCCTCGCAGTTCTGATATAGCAGTTTTTCACGGAGGTTTCCTTATTTTTCAATTTTTGTCCTGTTCATATCTGGTCTTCAAATTAAGGTAGGGTTTTGTAAATTAGCATGTAGATTCTAGATGTGCCTTTTCGTGGCTTTGATCAAGAAGAAGCATCGCTGAGTGTTTCTTATTGTTATTCCACGAATAAAACAATCCACTTATCTTATTTATTTTACGAAAATCTTTTATAAAATTAAATCAATTGTAGTTTATTGACGTGGTTATAATTAATGGTGTAATTTGATGAAACGGTAGTCGAAGGTTAGTTGAAATTACATGGCTAGAAAATTGGCGAGGAGACCATTTTTTCCCCTCAGTTTGCAAAGTTCTAAGGTTAGATTTTTATAGTATTTTACCATTTGAAAGTATACAATATAGTTAGAAAGAGTATTTTTGAAGTTTACAGCTGGTAATTTTCGTCTGCTGTGCGGAGAATTGTGGCCAGGCACAGGCTTATATTCTGTGATGATTTAACGAAAAACTTTCAAGGGTAAAATTATTTCAAGCTAGTAGATTTAGAAACGCCATTAATTGTGACGCAAATGTCGGTAGATAGGTTGCAAGGTACATCTACATAGGGCAAGCTCATCGCGTACCCCTTAAAATGGTATTTTTAATATGTAATAAGTACTTTGCTATGGAAAATATTGCATGGGTAGATGCTATTTTAATATGTAATAAGGTTTAGTTTAGAAGAAATGTCTATTAATTTAACGTGTATTTTTTCTTTACTTTGCTTTCAGGTGAGTACCGATTTTATTTTATCGAAACACGATTGATCTTTAAGTAAGTTTAGCTTTTAGCTATCGTAATAATGCTGTGTTTGTCTTACTTACGTTGAAAATTCAATTTTCCTTTAAAATGGAATCAAGATCATAAGTTGAAGTAAGAAGTAGTATGCTTGAAATGAAAGGAGTAGGGGAAACACGTATATTTACCATCGCTGTGCTATCTTGCTTTGAGGTAAAATGAAATGAGTGACATATATGGTCCCGAAATGTCCGAGGATGCCCTAGTTAATTACACATTTTATTCTCTTGTACGTTAAGGTAAGTGTAAGGTACACAGTTACACCCTAGGACGTTTCAATTTCAGTTTTTTTTTTTTTTTTTTCTAAAGTTGGAGGAGGTTGTGAAAAAATTTGTGAAATTATGTCGAAGGAACGTGGTCAGAATTTAGGGTTTCTAAATTGGCCTTTCTCCCTTCTTTTTTTTTGGTTTAAAATTTCAAAATTTATATGCACGAAACATAAACAAATTTCGTTATTTTTTCAATTTTTGGGCATTAACTTGTCATAGCAGACCACATAATGAGACGAAAAAAAAGTTTTCGTTATTTTTTTTCCTTTTCAGGGTTTCCAAAATTCTGTTTAAAATCATGAAAAATCATTTATTTTGAATCTTTTAAAGGTAATGCGGTAAAAATACGAAATTTCATAATTTCTTGTGGCATAATAAATTAAAGTTATTTTCTTTGCTTTTTACCCAAAAAAATTCAATTTTTTCCAGTTTTTCCTGTATAAAATATAATTTTAGATCGCCTGAAAAGTAAAAAAATCGCAAGAGGGGGTGGTTAAGGGACAATTTGGGGACTTCCAATTTTTAACACTTTCCTTCGACGTCATTTCGCCATTTTTTTTCACCACCCTTTCAACTTTCAAAAAAACCTAAAACTGAAACCCCGTACTCTTTTTCGAAATTTGCAAAAGGGGGTGAGGTCGCTGTAGTTATGAAATGACCTGTAAATTACGTGATAACCAAAAATGGAATTATTACATATATTTGTATCCAAAATTATTGTTGCTGACGAGTTTTCACAATTTCCTTTTTTTCAGGGGTTTTTAAATAGTGTTACTCTGCATTTTTTCATGATTTTTTAGAAAAACTGCGAAGGAAATTTTCTTGTGAAACGCCAGATAAAATGCATAATTTTAATTTTACCTTCTATAGCAATTTTTCAGGGGCACTCAAAAGTGGTCATTTTTTACACTTTTTAAAATAAATTGTTAGAAACCAAAAAAATACATTTCTAAAATAAAAAAAGTTATCAAAAGTAGTATATTTCATCTATTTTAGATCCTCAAAAGTAATTATTCATTTTTTATCTTTTTTTTTCAAACCATTTGTATGTATAATGATTTTTTAATGTTGGGATATTTATTAAGAACTCCTGAAAAGGGTATAAGCGGGGAAAACTGACCTAAAATGAACAAAGGCAACTACTTGTCCCATTTCACTGTGAATTTACGGGAAAAAAAAATTTAATAAAACAAAAAAAATTCAGTATTTAGGAGCATTGATTAACAACGACGGAAGAGATTAGAAAGGAATCAGAATACGAATGTGTCCAATAACCTGAAAAATGTGTTTGGCAATCGAACGATAGATCTGATCTTACGGAAAAGAGGATTCTTGTGAAACATGGACCACGAGTCCGGAATGCGAGAAGAAAATATTAGCCTTCGAAATGTGATATTATCGAAGAATACTCAAAATATGATGGAAAGACTGTTACAAACCAAGTAATCTTAGCAAGAATAGGAGAAGAAGGAAAAGTCCTACTGGAAGAGATCTAGAATAGGAAAATGAAGTATCTAGCGCACAAAATACGAGAAAATGGCATCTTCATGTTAGCTGTCGAGGGAAAAATACAAGGAAAAACAACCAGAGGAAGAAGACGATCAGATTTACTGACAACATACTCACCGGCCAACTCACCTTGCATGACCCCTGAATCATCATCCATGAGAGGTGAATTTGTAATATTGTATTTAAATGTGTAAAATTCATATCCTACATCCATTTGTGGAAGCGTATGCCCCAAAAAAATTTTTTTCATCGTTTTTCAGAAAATTTTGAAAAAACACTAAAATGACATTTTTTCAAAACCCACCAAAAAAGGGGAAATGGTGGAAATTCGTCAGTAATGATAATTTTTGGTATAAATATGCTTAATAATTCCATTTTTTTTTGATTTTTTAAAAATTTTTGAAAACTAGCAATTTTAGGTCAGTTTTACAAGTTTAAAAAATTGAGTTGGAAAGCTGGAATATTTAACAAATTATTTTGAAATTATTTCACAGCTATTGTGAGCCCCTTGTTTGCGGATTTCTAAAAAAAAAAACAGTTTTGCGCCCCCCTCTATTACACACGTATGTGCGATTTTTACAAAAATTCTGTGCGTTTTAAAAGTCAATAGAGGAGGAATGTATAGAAAAAGGAAAAACGAGATTGATTCAGATTGAGTTCACGTATTTAAAAGTGTTGTGAACAGAACAGTTATTAGGATCAAAAAGTAGTTCATGGAGTGAAATATTTTGGTATGGAAAGCACAGACGAAATAGTAAAAATTGAACGACAAAATTGATGTTCTGTGATGTAAAGAAAGTTGACCAGATAGATAGGTTTGTACTTTTGACGGATGCATCAGCAAATTAAAATTCTTCTTATTGATGCAAACGATCGTGTTACTTCTAAATCTATACCTACGTAAACAAAGTTGAAAGACTACCTTTTCCCTGTGTTGAAAAAATTTACTTTACAGATTTAATAGTGTATGTCTAATATACGAGTATATCCACTAAATGGAAAAATTTCGTTTTATAATCTGAACTTTTGCTAGCGAGATGGCCAAAAAAAAAAGTTACAGCGTGCTCTAAAGATGTTTCTAAGCTTTGCGAGGTGTTTCTTTTGAAAAATTATACTGTCTACGAATATGGTTGTATTGAAATTTATTTATGTTTTAACCGATGAACTTGACACGTGTTTGGAAAAAAAAGAAAAAAGGAGTTACGAGAGTATGACTAGTGATCGTTTAAAATGCAGATACATAGTATATTATATCTATGATACTTACCGGTTGATAGTTATACGAGAATACGTAAAGATAGGACGGAGATGGGGTCTCATTCTCTGATATCGAATATAGGTACCATGTACCATGCTATAAATTGATGTAAAACCTCCGAATACATGCAGTATATTCCTTTACCTACATAACGTTGTTATTTATGTACGTGCCAATTACCCTTGTGACGATTTACCTTGTATATGGTAGACACGCGCTATCCGTGGCCTTGTCACACATGCAATAGGTAGAGCTATCGATAAACGTTGGTAATTGTAGGTATCGCTTTCATTTACATTGTACATGGTAGTTGAGATTTTGGGGGAGAAGAATTTTGTCACGTTGAGTTGTCTAGGCACAGATGCAGAGAGAGTTGAGATCCATGTGACGAGCTACCATTGGCGCACCCTGTGATATTGGTGTGCTTTTATGAGCCACACCTTTATTTAGCATTGAAAAACTTCGCATTCTGATGCCCCTGTGGTATACATAATACATTTTGTACACTAAATTACCAAACGGTGTCATAATAATTATTTAGTGAAGGTGAAAACTAAAACAAAAAAGTCCACCCATTTGTGCATGTGGACATTGGTATTTGTTTTTATACCACATTTTGATGATCAGTTGTTGTTGTTGTTGTTGTTGTTGTTGTTGTGGAGAAGCATTTTCGTTGTCACGTGACTGAGTCGTTTACGCTATGTGAGTCCCTGGTCGAGCGCCATTATGGACGATTGCATTGCGGAGGAAATCGCTCGACAGGACGTCGCGAAGTAGAGCACGCGACCAAATGCTGAGGTTAACGAACGTTCGTTGGTCAGTCGTAGTCATAGTGGTTGTAATTGTAAGTAATGTATGCCTTTGATGCTATCGTCGTAGGCATAGCTAGGTACTATGTACCGGGTAGTACATCATTGTGCTTTCGGTACCTCTCCTCGTCCCCCCCTCCCTGTACCTACGCAAAATACACACAACAACAACTATACCATTTCTACAGCTAAGAAAGGATGAGTAGGGTGAAGAGGAGACATGTTTCGAGAGGGAGAATATGTATAGGTATATATATTGATGAAAAAGAAGAAGGAAAAAAAAAAAGGACATACGGAAATAGTCAATTACCTTTAATGCGTTCGAATTTCGTTAAGTGGGCGTGTTTTTTTTAATGCTTTTTTGTCGTAGCCGTTGTTGTATAGTAATCATCGTTGTCGTTTGCGTTTGTAAGTATCGAGTGTTTTGGCATTTTACCAATGTTGGTTGTCTTATCGACACGATTATATGTTACTGTGTAGGTACTTTACGTTGTAGCCTTTTAGGTATATGTACTTTACCTAAAATGAAACCGTGTTTTATTTTATTTTTCATCCCCCTTTATAGGTAAATGAAATCTATGTGTAACTAAAGGGTTTCTAACTATCTGTGTGAATATATAGGGTGTCCTGTCTCAATATGAACACCTCTTTCACCAGTATTACTCATCATTAGTGGGCCTTAGTCGCTTACGACCGTATTGCACCTAAAAGAGCACGCCATCTATCACGATACCGTGCCTATGAAGCAGCTCTTACCATAGAACCCATTCACGCTTTGATGATGTCAGACCACCTGGTTAGAGATCTTCCTCTTTTATCTGGGGCCTTACCAAAGAGAATATCTTTTTTGAGATTTCCAACTTCTCTCCTGGTCGCATCTCAAAAATACTCTAGAATATGTTTCTCGTTCGATCCACCTCTATGACTTTCGCTTTTGATGTATTAATACGAAGTCCAAGTTATTTGCTGCTCATCTTCATCAGGATGACGAGTTCTGCCATTTCCTCTTCATCCGAAGTAATCAAGGTAGTATCATCTACATATCTTAGATTAAGATTCTTCTTCTTGCAATGGAAATACCACCAGTCCAATGTTCTAGAGCCTCGCGAGTTATGTGCTCCCCATAGATGTTGAATAACTACGGGGATAGTATGCATCCTTAACTCACTCCCTGTTCAGCTTGAAAAACCTCAGATTCTTCACCATCAACTCTCACCATCATAGAATTGAACTCATATTGGGACTCTACCAAATCTACTATACGAGCAGGGACTCTCATCTCTCTTGAACTTTGAAAAGCTTCTTCCAATTCACGCAGTCAAAGACTTTGGTGTAATCTATGAAATACACCACAACAGGTATGTTGAACTCCCTGTACTTTTCGATGATTTGCCAGACATTCACTATCTGTTCCCTTGTGTCTTTTCTTGGCATGAATATGGCTTGTTCAGGTGGAATTTCTCCATCCAGTTGTTTAGGATTCGTAACATGACTTGCTGCCATGTGGAATTAAATCGATCGTTCGATAATTAGAGCATAATCTTGCATCTCTTTTCTTATGCAGGGGAATTAGCACCGACTTACACCATTCAGTAGGCCATTTACGACTCCGCTATATCACCCTGCAGAGTTGCCATACTGCTTTGATTCCATTTTCACCAAGAGCCTGCCACAATTCGGCTTCAATATCGTCGTAACCAGGTGCTTTGCGTTTCTTCATCGCATTCACCACCTCCCTTACTTCATCAAATAGGATGTTTGGCTCACCTTCACCTGTCACCTCGACTGAAGGAATCAACTGGTTTACCTTTTGTGTTCCACTGTCTTGGTACAACCACCCGCAGTATGTTTACTAGCTGTTCAGGATTTCTCTAGAATCCCACACAACTGTGCTGTCATCTTTCTTGATCTCACCAGTACTGGGTATTTTCTTGTATACTGCACTGGTTGCATTGCGGTCTACATATTCCTGTATTTCATTGCAGGATTGGTTAAGGTTGGCTTCTCTGTCTCTACGACAGCACTGCTGGACTGATCTGTTCAGTAGCCTGTATTCTTGGCAGTTGCCACGACATTTGGCTTGCCTCTATAATCAGCAAGGGTGCTTCTTTTCTCATACACGTTCTCTTTTCTTAATAACTGACTCACGTGCACAAATAATCTGCGTTCTGATGTCTTCCTACATGGTGTTTGGATCATTTGTATCCGAACACGTGATATTTGCCCTAGCAGCCACCTTCTTCAATTCAGCACCGGTGAGAAAAGTCTGTGCTTTCTTCTTTGGTCTTTTCACGCGAATTCGCAGCCATACTCCTGCCATCAGAAGTTGATGATCTGATGCTGCATCAGCTCTTGGATATGTTTTGGCTCCAATAATCCGACGATTTCCACCTTTTTCTGGATTGGAACGCAGTCAATTTGATTACGAGTGTGACCATCTCCCGACTTCCACGTGCATAGTTTGCGATTATATTGTTGGAGTAAGGTATTAGCCAGCACAAGTCGCTGTTCCACGCAGAACTGGAGAAACCCATCTCCGCGTTTATTCCTCGTTCTTAGAGCATGCCTATCAACTACTCCAGTTTTCCCAACTTTGGCATTAAAGTCTCTCAGCACCAGTTTTATATATCTTCTTGGTAGTGAAGCCAGAAAGTTCTTCAGAGGCAGTGAACTGAACAACGTAACCCTTTAAAGTAATAAGCTGCAGAAGGAAACTAGACTGAAAGTGTATAACACGCTCGCATTACCAATGATAACATATTGGTGCGAGACTTGGACACTGAAGAAATTTCACAAAAGAAGAATTGCAGCGGCAGAAATGAAATTCATGAAGAGAACTGGGGGAATAACCCTAAGAGATAGGGTCAGATCTGAGATCATAACATCGGCACTCGGGATGGAGGAAACAGGGTCACTAAAACAGGCCCCCCTTCGGTAAAAAGAGCAGAGGGAGACCAAAGAAGAATCTCATCAACACCCAGACTCATCTTAGACGAGTTCCACCCCACAGCAACTCGTATTTTTCAGAGCAAACGTTGCAGATAGAACGTTGGAGCTTAAACCAATAGAGAGAAAATTTCGTGTGAAATCTGACGATGTGGATATGTGTGTGTTTGTAGGGGGGTTGGTTGGTCGCGTAATGATCGAAATCGTTAAAAAAAGTGTTCAAAGATGTACAATTTTTATAGTTTTTGTTAAAAATCTCGAAATTTTTTAATCCAAATGTTTAGGGGTATGATGGGTCTATAGACATGAATTTTTCCAAAATTGTTTATCCCTTAGGCGGGAAAACTGATAAAAAAAACTTTGAATTGCTTCAGTTGCCTACAGACGGGGAAGGGGGGGGGGCTAATAAAATATTTTTAGGCATTTTTTTCAATTTTTTTGTGATTTGAACCATTTTTAAAAACTTACAAAGAGCTCAAAAATGATAATACGCTAAAAATGAACAAACGTTAAGTTGTTCAACGTAAAATTTTGTTTGTAAAATTGTGAGCACGTTGGCATAAAAGATAAAGGGTCAAAATACAAACGAGAGATTCGAACGAAAAATGAACGCCGAATTTGTATTCAGCGTGTCTGAAATAGCCAGAAAACATTCTTTTCCTAATTTTCTGGATTGCTTTTAACATGAGAAAAAATTGCGATTTTGTTCAAAAAAATCAATTTTAAGTACAGCAGAAAATTTCATATTAATACCAAATAACAATTTATAATGAGAGAGTTTTGAAATTTCGTATATTTACTATAATGTGTCGCTACAAAACCGCAGGAAAGTCGCACAGAATTTGTAAGGCCCCGTTTTGGGGGCAGGGAGCACCCCCTTCCACGAATTTTGGGAAATATCTAGGTTGATGATGACAACACCAACATCGCCAATGTCGTTTTCACATAAATCGAACCCCCCAATACAACAATTAAGTCATATTCTCTATTTGAGTTCAATTAATACTTTGTTGTAGTACAAATCTACCTTCAAATTTTTATTCGTGTAAATTGTCCGAAATAAGGTATTCATTGGGGTCAAATAATGCACCAAATTTCATTATTGTATTTAGGGGGTTCGAAAATGCATTTTTTTGATTTTTAACAAATTCATTTTAAAAGGGTGAGAGAAAATTATCATTTTTGAGCACCCTTGAAAAATAGTTTGTGGCGGATAAAATTGAAATACGTGTATTCCGCTTAATCGTCTAAAAATCGATGGCCTAAATCCATTTTGGGGGGAGGGGCGTTTCTCAAAAAAATTTCCCGCGTAATTTTTTAGAAAATCGTAAAAAAATGCAAAAAGTGGCCTTTTTTTTAGATCTTTGAAATGAGGGGTAATAATGAAACTCCTTGTTAATGATCATTTCGGGGTCAAAAGGGTATAATAATTCCATTTTTTTTTAAATAAAAAAAAATTTTATTCAATTTTTTGAAAATTTTTAAATTTCAAAAGAGTTTTGTAAGTTTAAAAAGCTGAGTTAGGGGGGCTGAAATTTTTACTGCGACCCTACCTGCCGTTTACAGGTTTAAAAGAAAAAGCCAATTCGACTCGCCGTAATAGGTATTCAGTATATCGGTGACAATTTAAGTGGTTAAATTGAGTTGATTGGACTTGAGAAGTTGAGATGTGGTTTGCGGTACTCTGCTTGACGACTGAAATTAGCGAGTTGTCCGTTAAAGTCTAAAAATTGGCATTTCATTCCCATCTGCTGACATTTATACATACGTATCATATGTTTATCGTTCGTACATATTCGCCCAAGTATATATTGTATTTTACAAAAGGTATAGAGACTAATCTGGCTGTCGCGTCGAGTTTGTCGGTGTGTACGTAATTGGTGGTGTATACCTGGACTTACCTGCCCAGAGTACGTACCTGTCTACCGTTAGGGATTTTAATTTTGAAGTTTTTAATTATCTCGCGGGAAAAACAGGAGCGCGATACGAATATTATAACAATGTAATAACGCCATGTCCGTAGGTGTGCTTTGTACGTAGGTAAAGTACGCGCCTCCTTGGCCGAGTAGGATGAATTATTGGTCAGCGGATTACACGTAAAAAGTGTACGTACGTATTTTGTTGTGAGAACAAAGCTGCATGTGCTTACGAGTTTACATCAGGCGAGGCGACGTTTTAATTAAAAAAGTACCCGATGGCGAATAAGATAAGCGTCTGGATCTGTAATTGATGGGAAATCCCCCCTCCCTCCCCCTTTTTTCCCCACCGTACTATAAAGAAAAAGATATAGTGCGTCGGGGTTGTACCTATAAAAATCAACGTTAATTTGATTGCATAACTAGTTTGCCGTAAATACGAGTATTATTTTTTGTCTTGTGAGTACGTTTTTGTTGTACCTAGCTACCCTACGTATTGGAAAATGAGTACTGCAAAGTTGGACTATTGGCAAGAGTGAATTAAAATACGGTTTTTTGATGACCTAGGTAAAATACTATTATGTAAATTATTCGCAAATTAACATGATTTTGCGAAAGATCGATATCTATTATTTAGTACATTCACTGTAGATTGTTCGACCTACCTTTACGTACGTTAATTTATCACTTAACGACAGTCTAATAATAATTAACAGCGTGGTATTTTCTAAAAATACTTCGTTATTTGTAGAAATTCCATCGCCTAATCTACCCACTCGATCGTGTCTGTGCGTAGGTGTAGTATATGTATGAGAATGTATAGTAGGGCTAAGCACGCAGCAATTATAGAGGTCCTAAAACGTATTCGTAATATGTGTATAGGCAAATTCAGCACGACAAAAGACTCGATAATATGGCGTGTTTTATGTACATTATGTCTATAGTAATAGTCTCGATGCTTACTCGAAGAGTAAATAATGAAGTTTAACCTATTCACAAAATTTTTGAACATCGTGCAGCGTACCTATCTAATGTATTTCGAGTCTAAATGTACAGATATTCATTCTATATGCGTAAGTAGTATTCTACGAACATGTATGTTGTATACATTCGTACTTTCAGGATGCAGCATGAAGGTTTTATTTTTCTTTCTTCGGAATTAGGTATATGAAAAAAATTTCTTTTGTCAGACAGGCCTTTTTTTCTTCGGTTGGTACGTCTGAATATAAGAGTATTGATACCGACTCTTTCGTGCATGGTGCAACGAATACTTACTTACGTATTCGTATTATACTATTTCTCCCCTTTTTTGAGATGTAATGAAATGTATAATATGTCGGATACGCTTTTGTTCAGATTTACTAGAGTTTGTATTAGGTTAGGAATAAAATGTGGTTGTGGTGGGGAGGGCCTTGAAAGGGAAGATGTTACCGTGAAATGTATTATAAAGATCATGTATGCGATTTTGGTTATCATTTTTCGCTAGATTTTATTTTTCAATGGTTGTCTTACTGATATGCTTTTTATGGGATTGTACTTACCCATTTTGCTCTTCCATATTGAGTTCGTTTTGCAACGGAAACTTCTCAACTGACAGTGAGTGATCTTAAATATATTGAAAGAGAGTGCCAAAAATTGCTCGAAATTACACTTTTGAGCCACTGAAATTCTTTTTTCAAATTTTTTGGCGAATTTTTGAAAATTTTTAATACAGTTTGTTATATATATTTTTTTATCCTGTGCGTTTATAATTGCTAAGATTTTTACGCACAGTGTTTAAAAAGGGTCAGAAAGGT